>JAJEJO010059786.1:0-15625 GCA_020662805.1 Glaucomys volans | reverse complement strand
ACCACTGAGCCACATTCCCAGCCCTATTTTGTATTTTATTTAGAGACAGGGTCTCACTGAGTTGCTTAGGGTCTCGCTAAGTTGCTGAAGCTGGCTTTGAACTCGTGATCCTCCTGCCTCAGCCTCCCGAGTCGCTGGGATTGTAGGCATGCACCACCACGCCCGGCTGAGAATTTTTTTAAAAAATATTTTTAGTTGTAGATGGACACAGTACGTTTATTTTGTTCATTTGTTTTTTTATGTGGTGCTAGAGATCGAACCCAGTGCCTCACATGTGCTAGGCAAGTACTCTACCACTGAGCCACAACCCTAGCTCCTCTTTTTTTTTTTTTTTTTGGTACTGGGGATTGAATCCAGGGGAGGGGCACTTAACCACTGAGTCACATCCTCAGCCCCTTTTTGTATTTTATTAGAAACAGGGTCTTGCTGAGTTGCTTAGAGCCCCAATTACGCTGAGGCTGGCTTTGAACTCGCGATCCTCCTACCTCAGCCTCCCAAGCTGCTGGGATTACAGGCGTGCACCACCGCGCCTGGCTTAAACTAAGAATTCTTAGTCTTTTCTATGCATTAGATCCTTTGCAGTTGGACCTCTCTCAGCATAATATGTATGTTTGTATATATATTTTTTTATTTTCTTTTGTAGTGCTGGGTATTAAAGCCAAGGCCTCATGCTTGCTAGGCAAATATTCTGCCACTGAGATACAACCCCTAGTCCCTCAGAGTAAAATTTTAAATATAAAACAAAATACATAGGATTCTGTTTTAGAAAAACATCTGAGTGTGGTGGAGCATGCCTGTAATCCCAGCAACATGGGAGGCTGAGGCAGGAGGATTGCAAATTTGAGGCCAGCCTCAGCAATACCCTGTCTCAAAATAAAAAACAAAAGGACTGGGAATGTGGCTCAGTGGTAAAGCACCCCTGGGTTTAATCCCTAGTACCAAATTTAAAAAAAAAGAAAAAATACATAGAATTACAGAAGTAACTAATGATTGAAATAAAGTTGTTTATCTGCAAGTATATATATATTTGGAGCAGGTAATGGGTCTGAACCCAGGGATGCTTTACCACTGAGCTATATCCCCAACCCTTTCTTTTTTAAAAAATATTTTTTAGTCATCAATGAACCTTTATTGCATTTATTTATATGTAGTGCTGAGAATTGAACCCAGGGCCTCACACATGCTAGACAACTACTCTACCCCTGAGCCACAACCCCAGCCCAAGCCCTTTCTATTTTGAAACAGGGTCTCACTAAGTTGCCCAGGCTGGCCTTGAACTTGAAATTCTCTTACCTCAGCCTCCTCAAAATACTTTAAAAACATGTAATTTGACAACACGTGTTTATTTATTAATGCATTTAAATAGTGGGTTCTAGCAGCAGGTCTAAAAATTATCACAATGTTGAAGCTGCGATGATGCTCTTTTGAGAGATCTGTCTGCAACAATGGTAACGGGACAGGAAGCAGCTCTGATTATACTGGTGACAGTCAATGGTTTTGTTTTGGGGCTTTTTGGTTTGTTTTCTGAGATGGGTCTCTGTAATGCCCAGGCTGGTCTTGAACTCCTGGGCTCAAGTGATCCTCCTCCCTCAGCCTCCCAAGTAGCAGGGACCACACCCAGCTCAGCATCACAGGTTTTACTAATTCTAATGTGGCCTACCAACCACATAACTGAAAGGAAGCTCTGGCCAAAAGGGACTTGAACTGTAGATGGGCCAGGTGCTAACATGCTCTATGTCAGAGACAAAAGAAAAGGTGTACTTTTTTTTTTTTTGCTATGTAAGTTCACGGACTCTCTCGAGAGGTTGCCCATGGACCCTCGACACAGAATCCCTGCCCTAAACAGAGCTCTGTGGAAATCTGTGTTCTTGAAATAGAAGTGGCTGCTCTTTAGGGCTGGGGAGTAGCTCAGTGGCTGAGGGTGTGCTTAGCATGCATGAGGCCCTGGGTTTGATCCTCAGCACTGGGGAACTGCTCTGAGGAATGAGGGCTCTGTGGTCAGATCAGGGCAAGAAGACTGTGCCCTTGCCCCTCGTGGAGACCCACAAGAGCCCTCCTGGCACCTGAAAGCCTTGGAGAGCCAGCTGTAGAAATGACGGCTTCCACTTCGTTTAACCAGAGTTTCCCAAGAACCTTCTTACCTGGGAATGCAGTGTAACCATTTTTCTTCTCAGGAATGAGAAACCCCCTCCCCCTGATGCTTGCTGTGGGATCAGGGCGGGCTGCTGCCCTCTGGAAGTCATGTCCTCCTCATCCCCCTAATGCACAGGCTTCAAAGCCAGACCACGGGCTTGTGTAACTTGGCTCCTGTCCTCTTTCATAAAAACAAATTTATTGCTGACATTTGAAAGAGATGAGATTGCATGGAAAAGTAACCTGAATTTCTAGCTCTTCCTGCAAAACTGGAAGCTCTGGCCAAAAGGGACTCGAACTGTAGGTGGGCCAGGTGCTAACAGGTGCACTTAGCTGCAGTCCACACCATACCCTAATGGACTGTCCTATTTTATTGACTGATCTTCTTTAGCCCCAAGGTGGCCTGCAGCAACTTTTAGGTCCACAGAGACAGAATGTGGAGAATGATTGGTCGCTAAGCCACAGAGGGGAGGGGGATGAAGGGAGGAACAAGGGAAGGAGCTGGAGGGAGACGCCAGGAAGCCTGCTCAGTCTGCTTGGAGAGCAGGGTCTAGCAGGGCTGGACCTCAGGAGCAGGGCCTCCCTCAGTGCGAATGCCTGCCTTCGAGGGTGGGAGGATGGGGAGAGGCCGACCTCTGTGCATGCCCCTCTCCCCTGCAGATGTTTATCATTGACAAAGTGGACGGGGACATCTGCCAGCTCAACGAGTTCTCCATCACTGGTTCCACTTATGCTCCCGAGGGAGAGGTGTAAGTCACTGGAGCCTTCTCCCTAGCACCTTCGTTTGCCCCACCTCGTGGGCCCTCCCTCTGTGTTTGCTTCCCTTCCCTCTTCCCTTCCCTCTTCCCTTCCTTTCCCTGCCTGTTCTCTCTCCCAGCCCATCTCTGATCTCCCTGAACCCTGCTCTCTGCTTCCCTGTGCTCTCTGCATCTCACTCCCTGTTCTTCTCGACTGTCTCTCTCCTTCCTTCCTCCCCACCCCGCTGCCAGCTTGAAGAATGATAAGCCAGTCCGGGCAGGGCAGTATGATGGGTTGGTGGAGCTGGCCACCATCTGTGCCCTCTGCAATGACTCATCCTTGGACTTCAATGAGGTAACCTCCCCACCTCCAGAGCCGCCCCTTCTTCCCTTCCAGCTGGCTCAGAGTCTGTGCCTCCTTAGCAAACCAGGAGGAAGGGTCATAGGAAGGGGCAGGGAGCTGAGGCCACTGCCCCGGGGTGCAAGGGAAAGGAGTTCTCAGCTCCCTTCTCACTCCATCCAAGTGGAAGGTGGGTGTGATGGTGGGGGCAAGGGCACCCACTTCCTCTTCCTTCTCTGTCCATCTCAGACCAAAGGTGTCTATGAGAAGGTCGGTGAGGCCACTGAGACAGCGCTGACCACCCTGGTGGAGAAGATGAACGTGTTCAACACTGACGTGAGGAGCCTCTCCAAGGTGGAGAGGGCCAATGCTTGCAACTCGGTGAGCCAAACCCCTTCCTGGGCCTTGGCTTCACACCACACAGCCACAAGCAGCCCCAGGCCAGGCAGAGCCTTGCACCCTGTGCTGGGGTCCCAACTGTCGCTGGTGGACAGCCTTACCTGCTGCTTTTCAGTCAGGCCGACTTCCGGGGGGCCCACTGTCCTGTAGTTAAATGGGTTCTTCTGCTGCCTGGCCACAGTGCCCTTGGAGGTCACATCTTACTGTCATGTCCCAAGTCGAAATGGACAGAGGTGGACACAGAAACTAGAAGCAGCCCAACCTGGGGCAGCCCCCCTTTCAACCCTGATCCTTGTCTCTAGGAGCACACTCGTTCCCATCAGCTCTCAGGTCCTGCCTTAGAACTGGGCTGTGTGGCCACTGCACCTACACGGCACGACCACCCACGTCCAGATGATCAAGGCCGATTTGGTTACACTCAGTCTTGCTATTAATATTTGCTGATTTCCATATTGAGTCTCTTTGAGATGTTTCTTTCCTTCCTCTCTCTCTCTCTCCCTCCCTCCCTCCCTTTCTCTTTGTATCAGGGACTGAACCCAGGGACCACTGAGCCACATCGCCAGCCCTATTTTTTGTATTTTATTTAGAGACAGGGTCTTGCTGAGTTGCTTAGGGCCTCACTAGGTTGCTGAGGCTGGCCTTGAACTCGCGATCCTCCTGCCTCAGTGTGCTGGGCCGCTGGGATTACAGGAGGGTGCGCCACTGCACCCACCCAGCTCCAGGGACGCCCTATTACTGAGTTATACTCCCAGCCCCTCACTTTTTTTTGAGTCAGGGTCTCACTAAGCTACCCAGGCTGGCCTTGAACCTGTGATCCCCATCAGTCTCCCAAGTCACCGCGGACACAGGTGTGCACCACCACACCCAGCCAGGGAGGATTAATTTTTTAAATTTACAAATGATAATAGAAATTGATTTTTATTTTGTTCGTTATTTTGATTTTGGTCCTATTTTGTGGAGAGGTCGGCATGTGTATATGGTGAAAAAAAAGGCTTTCATTCACTCTTGTGAATGCCAGGCACGAGGCCTGTACTGTCCAACCATATGTGGTTGTTTACATTTGAATTAATTAAAATTAAACAAAGATGAAAATGCAGTTTCTCGTCACGCAGACCACGCTCCCAGTGCTCAGTCGCCACGGCTCGCCTGCTTCAACCGTGCAGATGGCTGACCTCGGTCATTTCTGAGTCCTGTTGACAGTACCACACAAGGCCATTCTGTTCCTACTGTACTTTAAACCAGTCCCCCTCAACACTGTGGCAACATTAGCCTTGGGAGTCTCCCCATTTGTGCTCCTGGTATCAGCCTTAGCGTTCGTCTGGGGGTCTACTCTGACCTCCAGATCCTTTGTGACTGTTGTAACGGGTCTGGTCTCTTCTCCCCAGGTGATCCGGCAGCTGATGAAGAAGGAGTTCACCCTGGAGTTCTCCCGGGACAGAAAGTCCATGTCTGTCTACTGCTCACCGGCCAAGTCTTCCCGGGCTGCTGTGGGCAACAAGATGTTTGTCAAGGTCAGAAATTGGAATGTCCCCCCAGCTCCTCTTCTTCCCAATCCTGTAAACTTCTCCTGTGCCCACCCGCTCTCCCTGTGTCCTGGCAGGCAGACAGCGGTCTCTGAATGCTGTTCTGCTCTCCTAGGGTGCCCCTGAGGGCGTCATCGACCGCTGTAACTATGTGCGAGTTGGTACCACCCGGGTGCCATTGACTGGCCCAGTGAAGGAGAAGATCATGTCAGTCATCAAGGAATGGGGCACTGGCCGGGACACCCTGCGCTGCCTGGCCCTGGCCACCCGAGATACCCCTCCCAAGAGAGAGGAGATGATCCTGGATGATTCCGCCAGGTTCATGGAGTACGAGGTGAGCGGGGGAGCCTCTGCTGTCCTGGAGGTCACCAAGGGGCGGATCGCCCATTGCCTGCCTCCTACACCCTCTTATTTCAAACTGGTGGCTCTGTGATGTGGGTCACAGGATCACAGGACGTTAAACTTTGGAAGAGCCCTGGAAATCACCTAGTCCAGTGCTGCTTTCTCTCTCTGTGGTGCTGGGGATGGAACCCAGGGCCTTACACGTGCTAAGAACACACCCGTGCCGCTGAGCTGCAGCCCAGCTCCAGGGCTCCTTTAAGTGTGACCTGTGGATGGTCTGTGGCCAGGGGAGGGAGGCTCTTGTGCCGGAAAGGAAATCAGTGTCACTCCACCAGGGGCCCGGCTGCCATGTCTGCCGTGAGGAGACTGTCTCGAGGTGGCCGTGTACATTCTGGTACAGGCCCTACTGGTCATGGGGTCCACGTGGCACCAAGAGACACTGCCTTCATTTCATAGAGAGGGGGCTGTGGCCTGTCAGGTCACAGGGATGTGCTCAAAGTTAGGGGTCAAGAGGTGGTGCTGCTGGAAGCAGGAGCCACTTGTTCTTACTTCCAGTGTGTATTCTGTGAAGGGCACAGTGTGGCACTTGAGCTTGGCCTGGCACTGCGAGGACCTGCAGGCACATATTGGAATGAGAAACCTTTCCTGTCCCTGAGCTTCCAGGGCACGGCTGAGGCCTAACACCAGGGCCTGAGGCTGCGAGCTGCGGAGCCTCAAATCTCTCACCCCGTTCCCCCAGCTTCTGCCTGGCTCATTTCCGAGTCCCTCCCTGACCGCCGTCTGCTCTCTCACAGACGGACCTGACGTTCGTTGGTGTGGTGGGCATGTTGGACCCACCCCGCAAGGAGGTCACAGGCTCCATCCAGCTGTGCCGCGATGCCGGGATCCGGGTGATCATGATCACTGGAGACAACAAGGGCACGGCCATTGCCATCTGCCGACGAATTGGCATCTTTTCGGAGAACGAGCAGGTGACAGACCGTGCCTACACCGGCCGAGAGTTTGATGACCTGCCCCTGGCTGAGCAGCGGGAGGCCTGCCGTCGCGCCTGCTGCTTTGCCCGTGTGGAGCCCTCCCACAAGTCCAAGATCGTGGAGTACCTGCAGTCCTACGACGAGATCACAGCCATGGTGAGGGGCCCTGCCAGCTACCAGGCCTGGACCGGTCCTCTGAGTGTCCACTGAGTCCTGGTGCACTGGGGGCCCTGGGCAGGAGGGTGCTGATGACAGGCACAGAGGGGAGGGATCCAGGCTCGGTGGGAGAATCTCAAGGAGGGTGCAGAGGGGGCCCTGAGCCCCACCTCTTTCTCCCCTCAGACAGGGGACGGTGTCAATGACGCCCCTGCCCTGAAGAAGGCCGAGATTGGCATTGCCATGGGCTCTGGCACCGCTGTGGCCAAGACGGCCTCTGAGATGGTGCTGGCTGACGACAACTTCTCCACCATCGTGGCGGCCGTGGAGGAGGGCCGCGCTATCTACAACAACATGAAGCAGTTCATCCGCTACCTCATCTCCTCCAACGTGGGCGAGGTGGTCTGGTGAGCAGCCAGGGCCCGTGGGGGGGGCAGGGGCAGCCAGCATCTGGACAGATGTATGACCACCTCCTTCTGGCAGCATCTTCCTGACAGCTGCCTTGGGTCTGCCTGAGGCCCTGATCCCCGTGCAGCTGCTGTGGGTGAACCTAGTGACAGACGGGCTCCCAGCCACAGCCCTGGGCTTCAACCCCCCGGATCTGGACATCATGGACCGGCCCCCCCGGAGCCCCAAGGAGCCCCTCATCAGTGGCTGGCTCTTCTTCCGCTACATGGCCATTGGAGGTAAGCAGGAAGGGACTCCATAATCCTTCCCAGCCCTGGGGATTGACCCCCTCCCTGGGACACCAGCTCCCCCAGTGCAGCCTCCTGATGGGTCCTCTTCCCCAGCCAGCTGTTACCAGCCATGGAGGCCACCTCCTGGCCCTGACCCCTACCCTGTCTTCTCCACCACAGGCTATGTGGGTGCAGCCACTGTGGGAGCAGCGGCCTGGTGGTTCCTGTATGCAGATGATGGGCCTCATGTCACCTACAACCAGCTGGTAAGAGGACAGAGAGGTGGCCACTAGGAGGGTGGTGCGGAGGTTTCCACGGGACCTCAGGCTCCTGTCCCTTCCCCTGCAGACCCACTTCATGCAGTGCACAGAGCACAACCCCGACTTCGATGGTCTGGACTGCGAGGTCTTTGAGGCCCCTGAGCCCATGACCATGGCCTTGTCTGTGCTGGTGACCATCGAGATGTGCAATGCCCTCAACAGGTAGGGCTGCCTGCCTGCCCCTCAGGCCTCTGGGGCCACTGCCTTGGTCCTCTACCTCCCTGCCCTCCTCCTGTCCTCATGGTCTCCCTCCCCGTGTCCCCCTCTGTGGCTCCACCCACCCTTGCTGCAGCCTGTCTGAGAACCAGTCCCTGCTGCGGATGCCGCCCTGGGTGAACATCTGGCTGGTGGGCTCCATCTGCCTGTCCATGTCCCTCCACTTCCTCATCCTCTACGTCGACCCTCTGCCGGTGAGCCCTCTCCTGCCCTGTCCCCAAGGGAACCCGCACAGGGCCTGTGGTCACTTGCACTGGAGTGCTGACAAGGGGAGGAAGGTGGGGCTGGCCCCCTGGCCTCCTCTCCACCTCCTCCCCAGAGGACACCTGCTTTCCTCACGGCTGCCGTCCCCTCCCCCAGATGATCTTCAAGCTCCGGGCCCTGGACCTCACCCAGTGGCTCATGGTCCTCAAGATCTCACTTCCAGTCATCGGGCTGGACGAAATCCTCAAGTTCATTGCTCGGAACTACCTAGAGGGTAAGGAGCGCCCCTCCTCTGACCGAGCCCCAGGCCCTGAGCACACCCCTTACCCTCTGCGCTGCGAAGCGCCTGCCCCGCCCTCTTCCTGTGCAGGCAGGTAAGTTCTCTGTGGCCCTGGTAGGACCAGTGTCCCCAGGGAGGGCGCCCAGGCCCCTTCTCCACTCCAGCCACTCCTGGCAGGGTCACTCTCCTGGGTGGCCCCAGGCTGCTCAGCCCTCTGGCCCTGCAGGCCGCCTCCCTCCTTGACAACAGCTCTCTCTGTCCTCTTGGCCATAGGATAACCGTCCCCCTCCTCCATGTCTTTGAACCCGTGTCACAGGTATCGCCCTCCCTCCTTGCCCTCGCGCCAGCTGCTGTACCCCGCCGCCTGCCCCCTAGCCTCTCGCGCATCCCAGGTCACTTGCGCTCGCAGCTCCACCTGGAGCCACTGCCACTGCTGCCACTGTTGCGCTTCCACACAGCTGGCCTGTGCCCTCATGGCAGGCACAGCACGGCTGCCAGGGCTTTCTCGCCCTGGGGGTGCCCCAGCCTCTGGGCACCACTGTCTGCTGGGCTGCGCTGCGTGGCGCTGGCTGCCGCTGCTGCTGGGGCTGTGGGGTTGGGGTGGGATGGGATCTGGGGACACAGGTAAGTGCAGGGAGGAAAGGGGCCAGGATGACCCTCCAGGCTGTGTGCCAGGAGGTGGACACAGGGAGACATCTTCCCATCCCCACCCGCTTCATCCTTCCCTTTCTCCTTCCAGATCCAGAAGATGAGAGAAGGAAGTAACCGTCCCATTGCCCCTTCCTCCCCGGTAGCGATGCATCTTCAGCCAGAGCTGTGGCACAACCCCTCCCCCCTCCCTCCCCAACATGTTTCTGTTTATAAACAACATCCCCTCCTTTGCCCCTCCTCCTCCAGCAACCTGTCCTCCCTCCAAACCCTGTACATCCTCCCCTCCCGACCCCGTGGGGCTTGCAGGGACAAGGCGACCGACTGAGCTGAGCTGCTTATTTATTGAAAATAAATGACGGAAATTCTGGCCTGGCCTCCGTGCACCTCTCGAGGCCTGCGCCAGGGCCCTGTGGACAAGTGTCTTAGTGTCATGCGGTCCAGAAAGCAGCTGCCTGTCTCAGGGTGTGCATGAGGGACCGCTGATGCTGACAGAGGCTTCCAGCCACCACACAGCTGGGCTCTGCCTTGGGGCGGGGACGGACTGTAGCCGGTGTGGCTGTCGGCCGGCCAGCGGGGGCCTGCAGGTAGCACGGCAGCCAGGAGGCCGCAGGGCTCAGCCTGCACCTTTGGTTCCAGGAGGGGCTGGCATCATCCCTGAGAGCAGAAGGCCCAGCCGCTCTGCGAGGAAGTGCTGGGCAGTGGTGGCCCCCGCACACCAACCCCAGGCTTGGAAAGGGTGAGAGCTCTGTCTTGAGACCCCCAGAGCCCAGGCCTCGGGGTCTGGACTGGAGGAAGGCAGTCTTCCCCAGGGTGGGTGGAAGCAGGGTGGGGTGGGTTCTCGCTGAGCCCCTCAGGTGTCCTTGATGTCCCTCACATCCCTCAGGGACACCTCATCCATGATGCTGCGCACTTGCTCCAGAGTCTCTGCCTGGCGGATCCGCTCTAGGCGCACCTATGGGGTCAGGCACGGGACACAGAAGTCCCTGGTAGGGAAACGCAGTTCCTACCCCACCGCCCGCTCCCAGTGGCAGGGCCCAGGACCAGTGTACCGAGGGGCACCTGGCCTCCCCAAACCCACGATGCCATCAGGGAAAAGGGAAAGAATGGGTCCCAGGACAGCTTGGGAAGTTCAAGTTGCCACTGGTGGGGCTGACGGCACAGACCCTAGGTGCCACCAAGCCTATGCTAAAGGCATCCTGTGACCAACCAAGATACACACAAAAGAGCTTTGGCTTTTGGAGCAATCGTTCAGGGGAACCAACCATGCCAGCCCTAGGAGGAGGAGGAGGACGCCCCCAATGGAGGGACTGTCCTTGCAAGACCCAGGGCAAGTCACTGAAAGCCACGCCAGCCTGGTGGGAGGGGGCCGCCATACCTGCAGGGCCTGGGACAGCCGAACGAAGTCCCTCTGCACCTGTTCGCTGGTCTCCAGCTCGGCCTGCAGCCGCAGCACTTTAGCCCTCTGCTCTGAGAGGAGGTCTGTGAGCTGGGCCTATGGGGAGGACGCTGAGTTAGGTCCTGGCTCAGCCTTGGGTCAGCCAGGAGGGAGTGTGGCCAAAGCAATGGGATGTCCCCATGCAGTCACCCCTTCTCCATCAGCTGACTGACCTCTTCTGTCCGGCCAGAGCCTGGCAGTTGTACGAGGCCTTCCTGGTGCTGGGCCTGAGGGAGACAGAGAGGGCAGGAGCGGCTTGGAAGGGCCCTCAGCATAGCTGTCCGTCCCAGCATCCCCGTCCTCTCCCTGGGCTCTGCCTCACCTTGCTCTGTTCCTGCTGGATCCGTTCCATCTCTGTCCTCAGGCTGCACAGGGAGGCTGGGAAGTCAGGCGCAAGGAGGCTGAGAGTCAGGCCCCCACTGGTTCCTTCCCCACCGCATCCAGCCAGGCCAGGGCACCTCCCATACTCACCTTCTAACACTTCTGTGTGGGAGGAAGAGAAAGAGAGAGAGAGGTGTCGAGGCTGGTTCTCACACTGTCTCCCCCGTCCTCTGCCCACGCCCCGCCCAGGTGGCCCCATGGAGGTCAGGCACCCAGGCAGCAGGGTGGGAGGCTCATCCCTTCTTCCCTCACCTGTCTCCTCCCGCTGCACCCTAAGCTGCCCCTCCAGGCTAGCCCTGGCCGAGGTCTCCTCCTCCAGCGCCTCCCGCAGAGTCACGATCTCAATCCGCAGGCGCTCGGCCTCGTGTTCCTGGGCCTGCTGCCGGGCGCGAGCCTCCTGCCGCGTGCGGTGCAGCAGCTGCTGCAGCTCCTGGAAGGGACGCGAGTGGCCGGTTGGGCACGGGGGCAGAAGAGCAGGGCAAGGGCTGGCAGGGAGCCGCTAGGGATTGCGGGGAGGAAGTGGAAGGAAGGAAACTGCCGAAACAGGAAAGAACCCAAATGCCAGTCGGGAGGGTGGATAATGCCTGCCGCACCTTGCCGGGTCAAAATGAGGTGGAGCCTAAGTTCCAAACAACCAAGAGACCCCTTCGTAAAGCCCCAATCAACAGAAGTTCAGCACTCCATCATTTATGTAATGAAAATCATACCAAATAAGAACAGGGCCCAGGACTACGGGGCATGCGCAGAAGTAGATGTGAGCTGTGATCCTGGGGTAGGGACTGGTGATCTTTGCATTTTTAGTAAATTATATTATTCGTAAACTAAATAAACAAAGGCCATGCACAGATCAATGATAGCAGCTTATGAACAAAGATTATGATGAATTCAGTCTTAAGGATCTCAGGTCTCTTAAAAACAGGAAACAAACCAAATCATTGCCTCCTTGGTGTCAAGAAATATTAAATCAGCCAGGCGCGGTGGCGAACATCTGTAATCCCAGCAACTCAGGAGGCTGAGGCAGGAGCACCGCGCGTTCAAAGCCAGACTCAGCAACTTAACGAGGCCCTAAGCAACTCAGTGAGACCCTGTCTCTAAATAAAATACAAAGTAGGGCTGGGGATGTGGCTCAGTGGCTGAGTGCCCAAGTTCAATCCCCAGTTCCAAAAAAAAAAGAGAAAGAAATATTAACTCGCTCTTCTTTGTGCCAGTGCTGGGAAGATGGTATGGTCCCATTTCTCAAATGAGGAAACTGAGCCTTAGAGAAGTCAAGTGGGTTGGCCAAGGCAAAGCAGCCAAAATACAGGGTCTGTCACCTGGGCCCAGGCTGATGCTCTGCTCTGCCTGGAAAGGAAGGGCTGGCAGGTTGCCCCAGGGCTCTGGGTGCCCACACCCGGCTCACCTGCACGGAGCTGGGCAGTGACTCCTCCTCGCCCTCGCGCTGCTCCAGGCCCTGGGGGGCTGAAGACGGCAAATGCTCGGCCCGGAGTCCTTGGTTTTCTTCATTCAACCGCTTCACCTCATGGTGCAGGCACTTGTGAGAGGTGGCGAGCTCTGCCTGGGGACAAACATGAGTACGTGGCAGTCAGGAGGTCAGGGTGTCTGTCCCTGTGAGGCAGACTGGCTCCTGGTGTGCTGAGACAGGAAGACACCCACTTCCTGCCTGGCTTTGGCTCCATGCTCGAGACACCCTCCCTGCTGACCTGGAGTCACAAGAGGGCAGCCACAGTGCACACTGGGTGTCTTATTTGGTCCACACACTATTTTTAAAACCCTGAAGTAGTTGCCAACTTTGAATATTGAGAGATGATACACACACATCAAGATTCCTGGCTTCTCTTGAAAAATCACAATACCTGGCTGCATGGAGCTGGCATTCCCAGGCAGGAAGGACCTGTGTAACTGAGTGGCGTCCCCTTGGCACCCACCCCTCCTGGGCCAGGCTGCCTACCACTCCTTCCTACCTTGCACCTGGCCCCATGTCATCACCTCCCTCTCCTCTCGCCTTGGTAAGTACCTGACTTGCTTCCGTCTCACGATTCTGCATACCAGGCCCCATTATCTCAGCTTCCCAGATGGTGAAGCAGAGGGACTGAGGCTGCGGGTTAGTTCAGGATCGCACAGCACTGGCCACGGCCGGGTAAACCCTTTCCCTACCTGGCACCAGTGCCTGGGGAAGGCCAGAGCAGCTGAAGGAGGAACAGGTGCCTCAACTTTCATGTGTCCCTACAGTACCCCAACTTGTCCCAACCCCTCTTCCTCCTGCCACATGTCCCCAGCACTCACCATCTGCAGCTGCACCCGTTCCTGGGCCTGGCTCACAGTCCCTTGCAGGGTCCGAAGCAGCTGCTCTGAGTTCTGGACCTGGGCCAGGAGCACCTGCATCTGGGGTTGAAAGGAGGGTAATAGTGAGGTCAGGGCCACCTGGGGGGCAGCAGGTGGCCAGAGGCCCCATGAGGGGGCAACAGCAGAGGCCAGGACCCACCTGCTTGGCGCAATCCTCGTTGCTCCTCCGCAGGCCCTCCTGCAGTTCATCCCGCTCGCGGCTGATGCTTTCCAGCTCCTTCTGCAATTGCCGCCCCTGCCACAGACCCAGACCTCTCAGTCTCCAAGGGAGACCATCCCTCTCCTGCAGGCATGGTGCCATCGTCCCCTCACCCTCTCACCGGGGATCACAGCCCATGTCCACCCCTCGGCAGGCCCTGTGCTCTTCCTCCATCGTGGATTCCAAATCCACCCAACTTCCTTCCGTCTCTGCTGCCATCTCCTGGTCCAGAGACCACTCTCTCCTAGGCCACAGTCCCAACCAGTCACTGGTCATTCAGCTTCTCCCCAGCCCCACCACAGCCCAGCCCTGCACCCTGGCCCAAGTGAGCTCCCCAAGCAGGAAACCAGACAGGCCTCTCCCTGGCTAAGCTCTGCAGGCACTTCCTCCACTCCTGTCCAACATGCAGGCTCCAAACAGGCCCACAAGGGCACCTGCCTCCTTCCTGACTGGCCTTCCTGCTCCTCAGACAGTGGGGTCTACACATCCTCAGGGCCTTTGAACTTGCAGTTCCCCCTGCCCCTGCCCCTTAGAAGTGCCTCTTTCCCACCACCTGGGTCTCAGTTCCCACGCTGACAGTGTCTGCACGACGGCCTCTTCAGTCCTGGGCGACTCACCCTGTGACTTTATCTCCTTTGTGTGCCCAGTGCATGTTGGTGTCTGACTCCTGTTCCCTAGGAGACAGTGTCTGTCCTTCCCTGTGACATCCCCAACTCTAGCTCGAGCTCAGGGCCCCAACCAGGGTGGTGTGGCTGCCCCATGCCATCCTCCCCAGTCCACACACCTCCACCTGTAGCTGCTCCCACTGGTTGTCGGGGACAAGCTGGTAACCAGGAGGGGGCAGGTAAATGCCCTCAGGGACCAGGGTGCCCGTGGACACCAGAGAGGCTGTCTCTTCCTGCTCTGGACTCAGGCCCTGGCGGCTGCGGGGCAGGGAGGCGCTGCTGCCAGCCCCGCCGAGGGAGAAGGACGAGATGGAGGCACTGTCGTCACAGTTGTGGGCGAAGGCCTCGGCCGCCGGGCCCCCATCTCCACCAGGCTCTTCCAGGGGCTCCAGTGGAGGAGACGGGTTCCGGGACAGTGGCAGCAACTCAGTGGAGCCATGCAGGGAAGCAGGATGCCGGGGACGTCTCTAGGGAAAGGGTGCAGGGAAGAGGCTGGGGCGCCGGCTCCTGGGGCGCCCCTTCTCACCTCCACATCCCCTGGCCGCCCCCTCACCTGGATCTCCTGAATCAGCTCCTCCGCCTTCAAAAGCTTTGCCTTCAGCTCCTCGATCTCCTGCTCCATGGGCAGCACTATCTCCCGCAGCTTCTCAGAGTCCTCGTGGGCCTGGGGGGACGTCAGGAGGTGGATGGGCAGCAACAACACCCCCGGCACCCGGGGGACCCCTCAGTTCGGTTCAGGGCTTTCTCTCAGACACCAGCTCTTCTCTCTAGAAGGTGCTGTCCACCCCATTTCAGATGTAAACGCAGAGGCTCTAAGAGCTTCTGTGACTTGCCCCAGGGCAGGAGGGAGGTAAAGGGGTCAAGGTCATGACTACCTTCCTGTTGCCCACTTCCTCTCAAACATCCATTTAAAAAAAAAAAATCCTAAAACCTTTTTAACTGAGCACATGGCCTAACTTCTACCATACCATCTACATTTCTCAGAGTTCCTATAACTAAACATGATCCTATGACTCAGTTCCAGCTAATGAGGTATAAGCAGATATGCCCATGTGAACTCCCAGGGCAACTCCTTAAAAGAACAGAATATGTCTTTCTGTACTTCCTTCTTCTTTCTTGCTGGCTGAAATGGGGATATGATGGCTGGCACTCAGTCTTCTTGGACCACAAGGCAATTTGCTACCTATGGCAAAATATCAATAGAGAAAGAGCCTGGGTTCCTAATGACTTACTGAGCTGCTATACCAGTCTGAACTTTAAGAAAAATCAACTTCTATCTTATTTAAGCCAATGCTAATTTGGATCTTCAATTACACATAGGCAAACCTCATCCTAACCTAACTGATATGTCCTCCCACACTCGCAACACAACTCGAATACTGATTCTTTCTTTTCTGTTCCCACTGAGCTTGCAGAGCAAGAGCCTCTGGATGTGTCCATTTGGCTCCTCTGACCTAACACCACCAAACCTGAGCCAACTTGCCACTGCAGTTCCTCCTGCCAAAAGTGCCAGGTCACTGAGAATGGCCCTGTCATCCACCGGGAGTTCAAGGCAGAAATTGGCCAGTCATCCTATCACCAGCCTCTTCCAATTCATGCAGCCAGCCTTCCTTCCTTCCTTCCTTCCTTCCTTCCTTCCTTCCTTCCTTC
>JAJEJO010059785.1:15743-46473 GCA_020662805.1 Glaucomys volans | reverse complement strand
TAGCCCAGGGTTGGGGTCAGTTTCAGGTCGCGTACCAGCAGCTGTTAAGCCAAAGTGGACTCAGAGGTGTGGAGGGTCTCTTTCTGCAGGGAAGGGTATGCAGTCAGTTTGGGGATTCAGCTGTAGCGTAAGCGGTGGCTTGGGGGACCCCCGACTGCAGAGAACCATAGGGGTGCTGGACTCTCAGCAGTCACTCCCCAGGTCTCAGCAGCCGTTTAACTTAACTGCAGGGGAAGGGGACGGGGACGGGGAAGGGGAAAGATCATTCTTACCTTACACCCATTTCCCTTTTCCCCAGGGCCCATTGTTATCAGGAATGCACTGGGAGAGGTTTAATGGTTGACCAGTTTCCTTTCCCACTTCTCCAGCCACACTGCCCCTTCATTTTTCTTGGGGAGTTATTTTATAGGAATATTATTTTCCATAACCCTTCATTTCTGACACTCATATATGAATGGGGATGTAGCTCAGTGATACAGAGTAGTAGCCCAGTATGTGCCATGTCCTGATTTGGGCCTTAGCACCGCAGGAAGGAGGGAAGCCTGGTTCAGTGTCGCACACCTGTAATCCCAGCAACTCAGGAGGCTGAGACAGGAGGTTTGCCAAGTTTGAGGCCAGCCTCAGCAACTTCTGGAGGACCTAAGCAACTTAGTGAGCCCTTGCCTCAAAGAAAAAAAAAAAATTTAGAGCACTTGCTTAGCATGTGTGAGGTCTAGATTTAATCCCCAGTACCCACTCAAAAAAACAAAAGTTAAATGATCAATTTAAAGAACACTGGTAGGTAACATAATGAGTGGTATGAACATCTGACAAATTTGGGGGAAAGCCGAATGTGAATGACTGAAGTTAGAGAAACAGTGCTTAGGAAAGAGTCCAAAGTGAAGGATATTGTCTACAGCTGCTGACTATAGTAACTTCTATAACAGTGAATTTCCAAAAGGGGGAAATATCTTCTCCAGCTGTTGACCCTAGCAACTTCTGTAATAGTCAGGAGTCGTCTTTCACATTTTTTAATTGGTTCATTATAGTTGTGCATTATGATGAGATTTGTCGTTAAATATTCATACATGTGCACAATATAACTTGATCAGTATCACTCCCCAGCACTTCCCCAGCACCCTCCAACCTCAGGAATCTCGATTTAGATAATGGACTTTACATTGGCTCGTTTAAGCAAAGAGGGATTTGTTAAGGGTATTAGACAGCTTATAGACTTATGACGCAGGTTTGCGAAAGTTCCAAGCCATAGGATTGATCTGATCTGAGAAGAAAACTGCTTAAAAAGAGAAAATAAATTGAAAATAAAACTGCTGCCACTGCCAACAAATACCATATGCCAGGATTCAGACTCATCTGTAACAGCTACTGCTAGTGGCACTGAAGCTTCTGCAATGAGAAAGTGACTTTCGCTCTTCCCAACCCCAAACCAGGCATCCAAAGCCTCACGTGGATGTGTCTCATTGAAGGACCTTAAATCATGTCAGTGGAGGCTGAGAGGTTGACTGATAGCAGAGAATTTCCTCAGATGTACAGTCTCTTCAAAAGATGTCCGTCTATACTAATGATCATATTACAGTGAAAGAGTGGAAAGAGCACAAAGGTCCAGTCTAGTCTGGATATGGCTACATGGTTTGGGATTTTGTTTTGTTTTTTTCTTCCTCAGTTCTGGGGCTTGAACTCGGGGCCTTGTGCATGCGGGGTCACTGAGTTCCATCTCTAGCACTTTTTATTTTGAGACAGGATCTCACCAAGATGCCCCACCTGGCCTCAAACGTGCCTCCTGAGTAGCTGGGGTGAAATGTTAATAGAGTGGGTTCAGAGGTGCAGAGACCAGGAGAGCCAGACACCTGTGAAAACATTTGTGAGCAATGTTAAATGAAGAAGGACAGCTGGCTACTGTAGAAAAATAGCGTGGCTGGGTGTGGTGGCGCATGCCTGTAATCCCAGTGACTCAGGAGGCTGAGGCAGGAGGATCAGGAGTTCAAAGCCAGCCTCAGCAACTTAGGGAGGCCCTAAGCAACTCAGTGAGACCCTGTCTCTAAGTAAAATACAAAATAGGGACGGGGATGTGGCGAGGTGGTCGAGTGCCCCTGAGTTCAATCCCCAGTGCCAAAAAAAAAAAAAAAAATTAGTGTGTATGAGGGATGGAGTGAAGGGGTGTGGAGACAAAGGAAACTGAAACAGTTGCAACTTTAGTAGGCTGAATTTGAATTTTCTCTTTCAAATGTGTTTACAGTTGAAAAATTCTTTGGACAGAATCTTGAACTCTTTTTTTTAATTTTTAAAAAAATTTTTTAGGTGTTGATAGACCTTTATTTTATTCATTTATTTATATGTGGTGCTGAGAATCAAACCCAGTGCCTCACACATGCCAGGCAAGCACTGTACCACTGAGCCCCAGCCCCCCAGTCCTTTTTATTTTTTATTTTGAGGCAGGGTCTAAATTGATGAGGGTTTCCCTAAATTGCTGAGGTTGGCCCTGAACTTGTGATCCTCCTGCTTCAGCATCCTGAGTCAGTAGGATTACAGGTGTGCTCCACCTTGCCTGACCTAGAACCTTGAACTCTAGAAAGATACTCTTAAAATCAAATGATTTGCCATCCCCGCCCCCAGCAATCTTTTTTTTCTACTGTGCGGCAGATGCTTAACAGCCATTTTTCTGTCTTTCTGCCAGCAGCATTCTGATTTTTGTTCGGAGTGGCCTTTTCCCCAGCTCCAGAGGAAATCCTAACAGGTCTGTTCCAATTTTGGCGGACCAGTTCTCCCTGCAGGGGTTTTGTTCAGGGCTAAATGTGTGACTTCCTTGGGACTAGTGATTAGTGAGAGATCTGCTTGGAGGGCTTACAGGAAAGAATTCCTCACCTCTTTCATATTTTTTATTGGAGTATTATACCTATTGGTGAAATTCATGATACATTTGTACATGCACCCAATATAACAATAATTTGTCAAGGATTCCTCACTGTTAAGGTGGTATTGAAGAGATGCACATCCTTCTGATGCTGGATGTTGGGGCATCTGGATAGGAAACCTGGAGCTGCTGTGCCCTCCCAGCTGATGGCGAGGCCAAATCCCAGAGAAGGACAAAGCAAAGAACATCTAAGACTCCTGGTGTGAGAGGATGGATGTCCCTGTGGTTTAAACCAGGGCTGTCTGTTTTGTAGCCAAATATATCCTAACTACCATCTCTTAACAGGGCTTGGTACCAAGATGTATTTCTTGGGTTTTTTTGTCCCGAGACAGTGACTTAAGTAGGGCTGGGGGTAGGCTTCATCTGTTTCTCTCTGTCCTCTGCGCCTGGCCATCTTTATTTATGTCTGTGTTTGCACTTGAATTATTTAATAAGTCTTCCCAAGTGAAGGGGCTAGTATTGTACTAGACTCAACATGTGCAAAATAGGCCTCATTCTTCTCCCACACTTTTCCTCCCTTGTCCCCAACCCCCTACCATCACTGGGGTTTATGGAATTGAAACCAGGGACACTCTACCTCTGAGCTCCCCCAGCCCTTATTAATTTTTTTATTTTTGAGAGAGGGTCTTACTAAGTTGCCTAAGCTGGCCTCAAACTTGGGATCCTCCTGCCTCAGCCTCCCAAGATGTTGGAATTAAGAGTCATGTGCCAGCCGGGCACGGTGGCGCATGCCTGTAATCCAAGCGACTTGGGAGGCTGAGTCAGGAGGATCGAGAGTTCAAAGCCAGCCTCGGCAACTTAGCGAGGCTCTAAGCAACTCAGTGAGACCCTGTCTCTAAGTAAAATACAAAATAGGGCTGGGGATGTGGCTCAGTGGCCGAGTGTCCCTGAGTTCAATCCCTTGTTCCAAAAAAAAAAAAAAAAAAAAAGAGTCATGTGCCACCACATCTGGCTTCCAACCCTCTTGTACATTAAAAGGCAACACCACTCTCTTCCTCTACCCCCACACCTAAGCCAGTACCCAGTTCTGCTGGTTTCCTCCCCTCTGGATCTCAAATGTGACCACTTCTCACCCTTGCCACTGTTAACACTGTGGTTCATTCTGGGATCATCTGTTATCTAGATCACCTCAAGAGCTTGCCAGTGAGTCCTGTAGGTTCTGTTCTTATTCCCAGTATCTGTCAAGTCCATTCTCCACAGTCTTTAAAATGTGGAGCAGGGGTTGGAGATGTAGCTCAGTGGTAGAACACACGCTTAGCATGTGCAAGGCCCTGGGTTCAATCCCCAACACTGCAAGTAAGCAAACCAACCAACCATCCATCCATCTTACCTCAGTGATTCCTCATTGCACTTAGAATAAAATCTAAACTCCTACTTTAAATGTGAGTTGCATCTCAGTGGGGGTAGGTGGTAGATGAATTATATCTCATTAAAGCTGGTGTTGACACAAAATCCAGACTTCCCTGTGGCTGCAGGGCCTGGCCCCACCTCTGAATCCATCTAATATGACTCTTTTCACTCGCTCTCCCCCCAAGCCAGACTGGCCATCTGTTTTACAAACATCCTAAGACTGTCTACCCCCTGGACCTTTCAAATGTCCTTCCCTCTCCCTGGAATGCTGCTTCCCAGGTTTCCCCCTGGCTTGTCCTCCTTCACAGTCTACCTCAGATGTCACTTCTATCTAAAGTAGCCCTCTTGTCAGCTGTCCTTTGATTTTTTTCATAGCACCTAGATATTCAAAGTTACTAGTTAGTTTTGTTTCTGCTGTCGTGTCTCACCAGCTCACGACAATAAGAACTCACTGTTTAACAACAGTGTGTGACGCTTAGATGAACAAATGATTCAATGAAGAAATTACTTGTATCATTCTGTTAGACTTTTTAAGTTTCCCGACATTTTCAATGGAAAACAAATTTTGTATTCATATTCACTTTATGAGTTGCTGTGACTATATGGGCCTCAGCTTTATTATCTACAGATTGGGGATGGAAGTTAACTATACGATCCCTAAGAGTTCTTGTATCTCTAAAGCTTGAGAACTTCCCAAGTTTTGTTTGTTTGTTTGTTTGTTTGAGATAGGTTCTCACCAAGTTGCTCAGGCTGGCCTCTAACTTGCGATCCTCCAACCTTCTTGTCATTTTAAAAAGTTTACTGTCATTTGAATGAGTGCCTAGTAGTTAATGGTACAGGTCCCAAAATTTTGTCCTCAGTGACACTCATCAAGCCCTTACAGAAGTTCAAGGGGTCCTTCACTCTTCTCACCAGCCAGCGAGGCACTATGTCCTCGGAAATCTCTGGATGTTCCCCTAGGTACAGGCCCCACTGCACTGCCTTTGCCAGGCTGGCATCAGCCCTTCCTGGACCACTGCACCAACTTCCTGTCTGCCCCCAGGCCACCACCTGCCCTCTACCCCTGTACACCAACCCTGGGTGCCCTTCCAACAGTGCTGATCACACCCATGTCACTCAGATGTGAATGGAGATATCCAACTGGAAACACTGAATGTCACAAAAGCTGCTAAATCAAAGGCACTTGAGAGGTGGTTTCAGGTGGGTTAGCCATGTATGGCTGCGTAGAGGAGGCCACTCAGAATGCAGGAAGTGCTACACTTGGGATTAATTTCATTGGGTACAAATTAAGACCTGCTAAACAACAACAGGCACAGGGCAAATTCTGGGAGAGTCCAAAGGCAGAGCTCCAGTATACTGTCCTTGTGAAATCCAGATCCTTTGCCCTCCTGGCACATCAGTGCATTCACACCTGTTGATTTCCAGCATCCTGAGTTTTTACTGGGGTTTCATTACTTAGGCATGATTGATAAATCATTGGTCATGTGAATAATTCCAATCTCCAGCTGGCTCCAAATTCCAATTCACAAATCACCAGGAGGTTCTTTCTGGTGATCGGCCCCATACTGTAGCTGCCATTAATCAACTCATTAGCAAAAACTTCAGTATAACGTAAGGGACTCATGAATAAGTTGCTTATATCACTTAGGAAACTGTGCACATTTTAGCAGCTCTGTGCTAGGAACCTGGGACAAAGAACATAAATTCCTTTTTTTCTTTTTCCAGTACTGGGGATTGAATCCAGGGGAGCTTCCCTACTAAGCTACATCCCCAGCCGTTTCTCTTTTTTAATTTTTTATTTTGAGATAGGCCCTTGCTATGTTGCTCAGGCTGGTCTTGAACTTGTGATTTTCCTGCCTCAGCCACCCAAGTTGTTGGTATCACAGGTGTGTCCCACCACACCCACTAAGTTCCCTATTATCCAAGAGATGGTCTTAAGGTGACTGAAAGCTGAACTGAGGGCTGGAGGTGCAGCTCAGTGGTAGAGCACTTGCCTGGTGTGTGCTGAGGCCCTGGGTTTGATACTCAGCATGTAAAGAAAATAAAAGATCGTTGACAACTACAAAATTTAAAAAAAAAAAAAAAGGTGAATTGATGACGGTCCTATTTGTTTTGGTGAAGCCATCAGGGAAGCTATGATCTTTTCCCTTGAGGTTGTAGGACAAAGCTTGGAGCTGCTGGTGGCCATCTTGCTAGGAGACTACATGTCTGAGAATAAAGCACCCCCAGAGGAAAGCTGAGCTCAAAAGGCAGGCCAAGTTCAAACTGACAGAGCTTCTGAATCCAGCCATGCCTGAAGTCATTCTACTGCTATTTTAATTCTTTTAACTGACATATTCCCCCCTCTTCGTGTTTAAACTAGCTTAAACTGGGGTTTATATCACTTGTAGTGTCCTGAATATTAACCCATTCCTGAGGAAAAAGTGTTTCTCCTTGGGTTTTTTTTTTTTTTTTTTTTGAACCAGGGATTGAACTCAGGGACACTTGGCCACTGAGCCACATCCCCAGCCCTATTTTGTATTTTATTTAGAGACAGGGTCTCACTGAGTTGCTTAGGGCCTCGCTAAGTTGCTGAGGCTGGCTTTGAACTCGCGATCCTCCTGACTCAGCCTCCCAAGTCGCTTGGATTACAGGCGTGCGCCACCACGCCCGGCTTCTCCTTGGTTATTAACACCTTGGTTTAACCTGGCCCTGGATGCCATCCTGTCCCACTTTCCCCAAAACCTTGTTCCTTCAGTGGCCATTCTGTCTACCAGCTTTTGCCCCTTAGACTTCCAAGCCTTCCTCAGCAAATCTTCCCACCTTCTGTGGGGGTGCTGGGGACTGAACCCAGAGCCCTGAGTGCATGCTAGGCAAGCCTTCTACCACTGAGCTACACCCCCAGGCCCTTCCCACCTTCTCAAACTCCAACCCTCCATTTGTCCATTTCCAGCCAACCTGTGAAACGGCTCTCCACATTCCTCCTCCCACTTCTTTACCTTTCATTCACTCCTAAAACCACTACCACTTGTCTGCTACCCCCACCTCCCTAAAAATTACTCTCCCCAAGGTCACTCAGCAATCTCCCAGTTATGGATGTCTTCTGTAGGAGACAGTGGCGGTGCATGGTCCCTGATTCCCATGGATCCCTTCACGTCCTGCATGCACTTGTGCATTTGCCCATCTCCCCCTCACGTCCCGTGTTCCCACATTCCCCATCTTTGGTATATGGTTTCTCTTCCAACGGTTAAAACTCCCACCTTTCATGTTTACCATTTATTTATTCGTTCATTTTGAAGAACATCCTCATGCTGCTGCAAGGCTTTTCCTTGATGGAAGTGCCTGGGACTCCCCATCTCTTGGGGGAAGCCCTGGGCCAAGGGCTGAGGGATGTACTTTTGACAGTACAAAAGAGCCAACTCCCTTGCTTCTGAACAAATCCAAGGCATAATTTACTTGCGGGGCTCCCTTGTGGGCTCTAACTGAAGTGCGCTCTGCCTGATAACCATGTGCTTGCTTGGCTTCCTCTCCTTTCTTCTCCTGCTCCCTTACTTCTCTTGGTCTTGGCAGCACTTTTTCTTCGACGGTGATCAGATTGAACCCAGGGTCTCAAGTATGCTGTGCACATGCTCTATCACTGGGCTGCAACCCCAGTTCAGGTCGCTTTTTGCTATTGAGGATTGACCCCAAGGGTACTTTATCCCTGAGCTACATCCCCAGTCCTTTTTATTTTTTATTTTGAGATAGGGTTTCCCTAAATTGCAGAGGCTGCCTTGAGCCTCCAGAATCTCTGGGATTACAGGGATGTGCCACCATGCCAGCTCCAGGTAGCACTTTCTTAATAAATAATTTGAACACATTGAGCACAAACTTAGGACATTTCTGGAAAATATGACTCAAAACATCATCTCAACCAATCTAGATGCCCTTCAACAGATGAATGGATAAAGAAACTGTGGTATATATACACAATGGAATATTATTTAGCCATAAAGAATAATAATATTATGGCATTTGCAGATAAATGGATGGAACTGGAGAATATCATGCTAAGTGAAATAAGCCAATCCCAAAAAACCAAAGGCCAAATGTTTTCCCTGATAAGTGGATGATAATACATAATTGGGGGGGGTGAGAGAATGGAGGAACTTTAGATTATGTAGAGGGAAATGAGAGGGAGGAGGGGGCAAGGGTATGAAAAATGATGGAATGAGACAGACATCATTACCCTATGTCCATGTATGATTACATGAAGGGTATGAATCTACATCATACACAACCAGAGAAACGAAAAGTTGTACCCCATTTGTGTACAATGAATCAAAAGGCAGTCTGTAAAAATTTAAAAAAAAAATCATCTCAGCACTTTCTACTATTCTGCCTGTTGAGTGTTGATTGTTCCTCAGAACAAGATGTCTTCTTTACATATGTTACCTGGACAGTCTCATTCATGTCCATGGCTTCAACCACTGTTCTACTGCTCACGTCTGATCACCAAACTGCTGTGTACAATTCAAACTGTAAATTCCTCTCTGCTGGACAGCTCCACCTAGCTGTACAAGAACACCTCCTGATATATCTAATACAGAAGCCACTGACTACATGTGACTATTTTAACAAATTAAAACTTCAGTTCCTTCGTCATCCTTGCCATATTTCAAGTGCTTAATAGCCATATGTGGGGCTGGGGCTGGGGCTGTGGCTCAGAGGCGGAGCACTCACCTGGCATGTGTGAGGCACAGGTTCAATCCTCAACACCACATAAAAATAAATCAATAAAATAAAAGTATTGTCCATCTACAACTAAAAATACTTTTTTTTTTTAAGTAGTCATATGTGGTTAGTGGCTACAATATTGGACAATGCTGATGTGGAATATTTCAGTAATCTCAAAGTTTTATTGGGGGCTGGGAGTGTAGGTCAGCCATAGGCCTACTACTGTGTGACACCCTGGGTTCAATCCTCAGCATGCCCCTCCCCACTTCATTAGGCAGCGTAGACACACTTCCAAACCTCACTCATCAACAGCCCTTTGCCCTCTGTATTCCTCAGCTGTGTCTCTCTCAGGTGGATAAGCCAACAACTGGCGGTGTACAAAGGTCTGCAGGGGCAGACCATAGATACAGGTTCCCTTTCACTGACATCTCCCTCTGAAGCTGAAAAAGGCATGGCCAAACTGGTGATGAAGACCTCAAGAAAGGCCATGGTGACCTGATGCTAGTTTGGTTAGCACCAGCAGGACTAAGAGTAGCCAGGTCAGAAATTGGTTTTGCACAGTAAAGCTCTTCCAGCCCCATCTGGCTGCCCTCAGTCTTAACAAACGTCTTATGCGAGTCAGGGCATTTATCCATCTCCAGTTACTTACCTCTGTTTTAGGAATAGGCACTTGATCCAGTCAGCTCTGGAAATTTTATTGGAAAAACAGGAAAAAAGGTGTGCTCCTTCTGCAGAGTTGCTAAGCTATTGGGATTTATGTCTGGAGATGGGGAAAACCATCTTGCCACCAAGAGAGGACAACCCGCCTGAGGGTGACACTAAATGCATGGGAAAACTGAACTAGAGGCGGTGAGCTACAGGTTCCTCACATCTTTTGGCCTCTTATGCGGCGGGGCCTGGCCCACTCTAGACTTTTCAATTACTTGACCCATAGATTTTATACCTCCTAAAACAGACCTCATTTTTATTTCCCATCTGGGATGGAATCTCCTGGACCACCTGCCCCTTTCCTCACAATAAAAAAGTCAAATTAAGTTCAGGCTCCGCCTCCTCGCGGGGCCTCCCCAAGGTCACCTGCTTCTTCCCTCGCCCAGCTCCTTGGGGGCGACGTCCAAGTCCCTCAGCAGCAGGGCCAGGCGCTCTAGGCTGCGGCGGGACCTTCCGAGAGCCTGAGCATCTCTCTGGTTTCCAGGCCTCGGTGGCTACTCTAGCCTTCCGCAGGGACTCGGGACTCTATCCCCTAGGGTGGCTTCTCTATGGTTGGCTTTTCTCCTTTGTCCCGAATTTCCTCCAAGAGGACGCTTGGCGGAACCCACGCCCTTCCCACGGCTGCCTCTGCGGCCCCTCCTAGATGCAACCAGAGAAGTCACTGCAGCCCTTCAAGATCCACCGGCTTTTGGCTCCCGAGGGGTCCGCACTGACTAGGAGGATGGCGGAAGTGAGTAAGAAGTGCCCTTCCCTCTCGCCGCTCTTCTCTATGGTCGCTTCCTTCGGCGACGGGAAAAGGGGTCCCGGCGCCTGCGCAGCACCGGGCAGGGCGCTCGTCGCGGAGCGGGGGGGGGGGCCGCTGGGAGCGGGAGCCGCCGCCGCCGCCGCCGCCGCCGGAGCTAACCGCGGGGACCGAGATGCAGGTGGGACCGGAACCGGAACCCCCCTCTTCAAGTGCCTCTTCCCTCTCCGCGACCCGACCCCGGAGCCTGAGAAGAGCCCAGGGTGGGGGTGGGCGTGGGGACCCGGGGGCAGGAGGGGCACTTGGCCCCGGGGAATGCTGCGGACTGGGCTGGTCCCCAGGAGACTGCGGCCCCGGGGAATGCGCGCGAGGGGGGTGTCCAGCGAGTCGGGTCGGGTCGGAGTGGACTGAGCGCGGGGCCCGGAGGGTCCGAGCCGGCAGCGGAGCCTGCACCCTCCACCACCCGCCCTTCGGGAAATGTCAGAACTGAGCCAAGAGGCAGGTGCACTGGGAAAATGTTTCTGAGTCCCGCTTGGCAGAAGAGAAACTGAGTCACCAGCTCAGGAGCCGCAGGGTCAGCGGGCCTGAAGGGGGCTGGGTCTGCCTGGTGCAGAGGACTGGGTGGGCCTGTAGGAGCCGAGGTGGCCTCTGGCTGGGGACCGGTGTCTGCTTTGTCTGCACCTCTTGGCTCGGTTCCCCTGTGCTCCATGACTCCCGCATCTCCTGGCCGCTTCTGGTTGGTTTGGAGTTGTCCCTGTGTTTGGGGCCATCTGAGTATGTAAGGCCTAGGCCATAGGGGAAGGGGAGGGGTCTCTAACTTACAGTTGGCTGTGTTTTTGAGCAGGAGTGTGAGGTCGCTGCTGGATCGGGAGACTTTCCTGAGCTACCCTGACCCAGTCTTGGGGCCAGTCATTTCCAGCATAGCAGGGGGGAGGAGCACTAACCAAAGGGCCATGGGTTGTAAATTCCTCACCAGCTTTGCCACTTTGTAGTTGTGAGACTTTGGGAAGCCTCTTCTTTTCTCTAATTTCTCTTTCAGAAATTTGGAACCCCAATACTGTCCCTCATAAAGATAGCAATAATGGCAGTCATTTCCTATGTGCTTATTTTGTGTCAAGCACTGACATGTTCCATTCCATTTCATTTTCCAAACAACTGTAGGGAGTAGAGATCATTAGCTCTGTTTCACAGGTACGAAATCCGCAGCTCAGAGAGGTTGTGTAATTTGTTTATTTCGGAACCCCTGGCCTTAATCAATTGGCTAACCAGCCTTTAGGGCTCACTCCTTTGGAAGAGAAAAGGGAGGAGCGAGATCCTAGGACCCTGGCGCTATGTTGTGTTTTATTTTGTGGCCAGCAAAGACTTGCCCTGACCCAGCCATCTCTTCTTCTGGTGCTGTTGCTGCTGCTGTCCCCAGACTGAAGGGGGTACTCAAGTGGGCGCTAGCCATTCCAAGTCTCCTAAACATAGTGCTTGGGTACTGGGCTCTCGTATCAACTTCCCAACAATTGCTGTTTGAATTCATCATCCACCCAAGGACCTGAATGTGTAAACTCCCTCTTCAGAGCTAGACCCTTGGGTGCAGAAGGCAGGGTCTCGGAACTCTGTAGCCTCAGCACCCCACTGGCCCCCGAAAGGTGGGGTAGTAAGGAACTGTGTGTGGTTGAGGCTGATCCAACCAGTCTCTGGGGACGAGGACTATGCAGTAGGAAAACAGTAGACTCGGAGTTCTGAAAGTTGTCTGAGCTTCAGTTTCCTCATCTGTTGGAGAGGTCATTAAATCCTCTCACAGGGAAAGGTAAGATGACCCCACGGAAGTCTCTCGAATGGCACAGGAGGAATGTGTGGTAGATGGTGGAGGATCCATCTTAGAGCAGGGATATGGTGATGGGGAAGTCTTTTGTGGAGGAAGGTGCTCCATAGTCCTCTCGCTCCTGGATCCCACACAGGGAAAGTGGTCTGAAAGGCAGCAGGAGAGATGCAGGCTAGACACCAGGAGGCCACTACCCTGGGCATGTGGAGTATGCAGATCTGGGAGAGGGAAGGGAAAACATTTGGTTCTCTCCACCCTTGCCCTTTGAGGATGAACCAGAGTAGGGAGTCCCTGGCTTGGGGTGGGACATGCCCCCCAGTCCCACCTCTGAGTGACTCCATGTATGTACCTCTCTCTTCCTCCTGCAGCTGCTGCCGCTCACCCGGTGTCTTCTGGCCTCTTCCCACTTTGTCGCCCCTCCCCACAGGCTCCCCCTTTCCACTTCCTGGGGCCCATCATGAATGGTGCCCCCTCCCCAGAGGATGGGGCTTCCCCCTCCCCTCCCCCCCTGCCACCACCCCCTCCCCCAAGTTGGCGGGAGTTCTGTGAGTCCCACGCCCGGGCTGCAGCCCTGGATTTTGCCCGCCGTTTTCGCCTCTACCTGGCCTCCCACCCGCAGTACGCAGGGCCTGGGGCAGAGGCCGCCTTCTCTCGCCGCTTCGCTGAGCTCTTCCTGCAGCACTTTGAAGCCGAGGTGGCCCGGGCCTCAGGCTCCCTCTCACCACCAGTTCTAGCTCCCCTGAGTCCCGGTGTGGAGATCCCGCCGTCACATGACTTGTCCCTTGAGAGCTGCAGGGTGGGCGGACCCCTGGCTGTGCTGGGCCCTTCTCGATCATCCGAGGACCTGGCTGGCCCCCTCCCTTCCTCAGTCTCTTCTACAACCTCCTCAAAGCCGAAGCTCAAGAAACGCTTCTCCCTCCGTTCAGTGGGTCGCTCCGTCCGAGGTTCTGTCCGTGGCATCCTGCAGTGGCGGGGAACTGTTGACCCTCCCTCCCCAGCGGGTCCCCTGGAGACCTCATCAGGCCCCCCAGTCCTAGGTGGAAATAGCAATTCCAACTCCTCTGGAGGGACTGGGACTGTTGGTCGGGGACTGGTTAGTGATGGCACGTCCCCTGGGGAAAGATGGACTCACCGATTTGAGAGGCTGAGACTAAGTCGGGGAGGGGGGACGTTGAAGGACGGAGCAGGGGTGGTGCAGAGGGAAGAGCTGCTGAGTTTCATGGGGGCTGAAGAGGCTGCCCCTGACCCAGCTGGAGTGGGCCGGGGAGGAGGGGCAGCTGGGCCTACCTCAGGGGGAGGAGGGCAGCCCCAGTGGCAGAAGTGTCGCTTACTGCTTCGGAGTGAAGGAGAAGGAGGAGGAAGTCGACTGGAGTTCTTTGTACCACCCAAGGTGAGGCATGGAGGAGGGTGGGCCACTGGGAGCAGCCAGAGGGTGACCCAGCCCTGAAATCAGCCGCAGGGTCTCCCGGCCCACACCCGTAGCTTCGCCGACTGTTTAGCTGTGGGTAGGACCCAAACAGCAGTGCCCCTGCCTTTGCCCAGCTGCCCTAGGACTAGGAGGAAGGATGCATGCCTGGAGGGGGGGAGCAGGTCTCCGCACACTGGAAGGCTGCATCCCGTTCCCTCTTCCTAGGCCTCTCGGCCCCGACTCAGCATTCCCTGCTCTACCATCACGGATGTCCGGACTGCCACAGCCCTGGAGATGCCTGACCGGGAAAACACGTTTGTGGTTAAGGTAGGCGCCCCCACCCGCCCCTTCGGAGTGCTTGTGCTTTTAAGCAGGCGCCATTGGCTGAGAGGTGTGTCCCTGGGACGGGCTTTCCTAGGAGGTGTTGGAGTGGGAGGTGTTTTCATAGGGGTGGATGTGGCCTGGGGGCTGCCTCCCTGGCCTCCCCCAGGCTGAGGTCCTCCTCTTGACCCCATAGGTGGAAGGCCCCTCAGAGTACATCCTGGAGACAACTGACGCTCTCCACGTGAAGGCCTGGGTGTCTGACATCCAGGAACGCCTGAGCCCAGGGTGAGGAGCCTGCCTTCTGTTGCTGAGGCGACCTGGGGTGGGGTGGGGAGTGGCCTTATGCCTCCCTCCTGGTGACTTTCTCCCCAGCACCATTTTCTTGTTTCTGCAGACCCTGCCCTGCTACCAGTCCCCGCCCCATGACCCTCCCTCTGGCTCCTGGGACCTCCTTTCTCACAAGGGAGAACACAGATGGCCTGGAACTGCCCTGCCTGAACCATTCAGAGAGTCTGCCCAGCCAGGATGTGCTTCTGGGACCCAGTGAGAGCAATGATCGCCTTTCACAAGGTAAGGTGGGGCCTTCGGAACTGGGAGCCTCAGACCCTTCTGTGTGAGGCTCCTGCTATCAGGCCCCACACTCTCTTTCCACACTCTCCTGGGCACCCCATTCCTCTCCCTAAGCTGCCCTGCCAATTGCTTGTCTCTTGTCCCCAAACTTGCCAAGCACTCTTGAGTCACAGCTTGCCATTTAGAACCATCACCATCACCATCCCACACAGGCCCCAAGCAAACTCCTAGTCAACTTCTGTGCCCAGCCTCGCCACTTTTTCCCTAAGTCTCCTGTGTGCCACCACTCTTGCTGGAAATAATGGTTTCCTTCTCCAAGCTTCCAAATCACGTTGTAGCCATCTGTTTTGTTCTCACTCTGCATCTCTGTGCATATGTTGAAGTCACCAAATTTCTTTTGTTTCTGTATCTCTGGCCTGACCAAACAAAGACATGTGTCTGCCTAGCCCAGCTCACCTTTCTAGACTTGACTTCCACTCTGCCCTTTTTTCTGGCTGTGTTCTGGGTTTCAATATCACAGTATCTAGCATACAGCCATATTCAGCAAATGAACAAAGAAATCGTAGACTCTTGGAGCTAGGATGGACTTTACACAGCATCAGATCTCAGGCAGCCAAAACCAGAGAAGGAAGTGGATTTTCTGAGGTTATCTGAGAGTCACTGATAAAGATGGGCTACATCGTCTTCATTCCCGAGCCCGAGCCCTCCTCTCCACACATGCCTGGCTTCTCAGCATGGCTCAGGTCTGCCACTCAGCAGACATTCAGGCAGGCCCTAGTACATGCATGGCCCTGTGCTGACCTGGGGCAGGATGGGGGAACCCAAATGTCTGAGATGAGCTCCTTGCCCTCCGTGGGCTCAGTCTAGCTGGGTTGGCAAGACCTCACTCCTGAGAAAAAGCAGGTCCCCAAACAGTATCTGCTTAGTGTCCTCTGAACCGCATAAGCAGGAAGTCCTTAAAGCTCAGGAGGAAGAGCACAGGGGAAGGTGGATTAGACGGAGTGCTACACAGGTGAGACAAGAGAACATGAAAGGCCAGTGCAGAGACCTGAGGTGGGGCGGTCTCAGGATACTTGGACAGGCTGGGGCCATGGCTACATGGATGCAAATTAAGGTAAAGATCAAGTAGGAGGAACTTTTTGTTTTTGTTTTTTCTTTTTTGCTATGGCTCTGGAGATTGAACCCAGTGCTGTTCTGCCCCTGAGCTACGTCCCCAGTCCTTTTTATTTCAAGACAGGGTCTCACTGAGTTGCCCTGGCTGGCCACAGACTTACAGTCCTCTTGCCTCATCCTCCCACGTTGCTGGGATCACAGGCACGTGTCACTGCACCAGCTAGCAGGGGGCCTTTCGACGCCTCTGAGAGTTGGGAACTTTGTCCTATATTCCAAAAAAAGGACTTCTTTTTAATGTGAGAATATTTGAGAGATTCAATGCCCCTACCTCTGCAGCAGCTATTGATTCAGAAAAGCGGGAAGCAAATTTGGACTCCAGGACCTTCTTGGAACAAGTGCGGTCCCTTGACAGTGCAGAAAGTGGCAGTCAGGAGCCATCAGTTAGAGGGCAGCACAGGTCCCTGCCTTCCAAGGGGTCTGGCAGTTGGGCCCAGGGCTAGATTGCTGGTGGGAAGTGGGCAGGAGACCAGGCCTTCGGAAGAGAGATTCTCCAGTTCTCAACTTTGCTCTCCAATTTTTTTCCAGGGGCATATGGAGGCCTCTCAGACCGGCCCTCAGCATCCATCTCCCCTAGTTCAGCCTCCATTGCTGCCTCCCATTTTGACTCCATGGAACTGCTTCCCCCAGAGCTGCCCCCCCGCATCCCCATTGAGGAGGGCCCCCCAGCAGGGACAGTTCATCCCCTCTCAACCCCCTACCCTCCCCTGGACACTCCGGAAACAGCCACAGGTACCAGAGGTGTGCGTGGGTGTCTCTGCAGGCCAGTTGCCTGCCTCCCTGACATTCCTGTCTTGGGATTCTGAGGGATGTGACCCTGGCGGAGGGGGTGACATGAGGGGAGGAGGCAGTGAGTGAGGAGGGCAAGGCTTTTTCTTCCCAAGATGGGGGAAGCTTCCCTGACACCCAGGTTTCCCTCCCTCTCTCCTCCCTGAAGGGTCCTTCCTGTTCCAGGGGGAGTCAGAGGGAGGTGAGGGGGACCAGCCCCTCTCAGGATACCCTTGGTTCCATGGAATGCTCTCTCGACTCAAGGCCGCCCAGCTAGTGCTGGAAGGAGGCACCGGCTCCCATGGTGTCTTCCTGGTACGTCAGAGTGAAACGAGGCGGGGTGAATATGTCCTCACTTTCAACTTCCAAGGCAAGGCCAAGGTGAGTGCCCCTGAGGCAGAGGCTCTGCTTTATGCCTGGGAACCTTGAGGGACACTGCTGTCCAGGGGTGGAGGGTCTTGTGAATGGCAGGGGCCTAGGCTCCCACCTTACTTGCTCATCCTGCCCTCAGCATCTGCGTTTGTCACTGAACGAGGAGGGTCAGTGCCGTGTCCAGCACCTGTGGTTCCAGTCCATTTTCGATATGCTCGAACATTTCCGGGTGCACCCCATCCCTCTGGAGTCTGGAGGCTCCAGTGATGTTGTCCTTGTCAGCTATGTGCCCTCCCAGCGGCAGCAGGGTGAGCAGAGCAGGTCTACAGGGGAGGAGGTGCCCGTGCACCCAAGAAGTGAGGTGTGTGTGCCAGAAAGCCGGGGCGGGGGGATGCGAGGAGAGGCGCTGTCGGGGAGAGCAGGGCAGTGGAGGCTCCCTCGCCAGGGGGTCTGGAGGGATGGAGGAAGGCTGTTAGGACGTAGGAAGGAGGGCTCCTTGCCGGGCCGGGCGGCAGCGGAGAGCCGGGCTGGTGCATTCCCATTCCATTGGCCTCCTCCGTTCCATCGTCTGTCTCCTGGTCCATCTCCCAGCGTTGTCTCTGCCCTCTGTCACTGCCTTGCCTTGGGCCTGCCCTTCAGGGGTGCTTGGTCTGATCTCCCTCCCTCTCCCTTGATGTCTGATGTCCCTGTCTGATCTCTCCCTCTCCCCCACTCCCCCACCCCAATGTCCCATCTGTCCCCCACGTTGCCCCTCCCCCCCAGGCCGGGAGCAGGCCGGGAGCCATGCAGGGGTGTGCGAGGGAGATCGATGCTACCCCGATGCCTCCTCCACCCTCATGCCCTTCGGAGCGAGTGACTGTGTGTAAGTGTGGTCCTCCTCTCACCTCCGCCCATGATCCATCTTCCATGGGGGGGTGCTCAGGAGACGGGCTCGGGGGAGATAGCACATGGCTCCTGGGGGGACGAGCAAAGGGCATGTCATTGCAAGAGCAATCAGTCCATCTTCTTACTATTCCTATCCAGAATCGAACACCTCCCATGATCTACCCCAGCCCCCTGAACCCCCTTCATGGACAGATTCCCCACATCCTGGGGCAGAAGAGGCGTCGGGGGCGCCAGAAGTGGCGGCAGCAGCAGCCCCAGCAGCCAAAGAGAGGCAAGAGAAAGAGAAAGCGGGCAGTGGAGGGGTCCAGGAAGAGCTGGTCCCCGTGGTTGAGCTGGTCCCCGTGGTCGAATTGGAAGAGGCCATAGCACCTGGCACTGAGGCCCAGGGTGGCACTGGCTCCGGTGGGGAAATTGGGGTGACCCCGATGGTACAGCTCCAGCAGTTACCACTAGGGGGCAACGGAGAAGAAGGGGGCCATCCCAGAGCCATTAATAACCAGTACTCCTTCGTGTGAGTCACCCCCCCCACACCCTCCCTCCACTCTTCTTGCTCCCCAGTCCTCAGGTCCTGAGATTGGACTGGGTAGGGACACAGAGGAGAGTTGGGAGTCCCCTTCCTACATGCTTCCTGACCCTTGTCTGTCAAGGGCATATGTGTTGGTACAAGCAGAGGTTCAAGAGCCCTGTCAACTCCCTAGTTGGTACACTACAGGTGCCCATCCCCTAGGCAGGGGATTTGGGACCCATTACCTCCCTGAGGGGCTCTTATGGTCAGCCCCATCCCTGGGGGCCATTTCCCCATTAACCACCTCCCAGCCCACGCAAGGGTGATGGGGGGAAGGGCTGTCAGTTATATTAAGGTTGTTGTTGTTGTTGTTTTAAACAAAATGGAGAAGCATAAATAAATAAAAGGGTTTATCTCAGTTCCTCTGTGATGGCTGTGGCTAGTGTTTGTGGTGGAGAGCTAGACAGGTGGGTTGGGAAGGCCACTCGCTGTTGTGAGCTCCAGAGTTGGGAGGCTGGAGAGTTGGCCCAGGGCGAGTCCCTGTCACCGTCCAGCTGTCTGGTTTGGTGAATGCTAAGCTCAGCAGTGTTTCTTGGGGTCTCCAATAAGGTCTCTTAATGGGACAGGATTGGTGACTGCCAAGGCCCTTCCTGCCCTGGGGAGAAAGCAGGCAGAGAGCAATGGGAAGTGAGGGTGGGACGCTGCGGCAGAGCCTGATGCGGCAGAGGGATGCAGGGCGGGCAAGCTGGCTGCCCCTCCTCAGGGCCAGTCTGCAAGGTGAATGACAGAGCACTGGCTTCCAGCCCTGGCTCTTCTCTCATTTGCTGTGTGCCCTGGGGGCAAGGCATACCTGCTCTGGGCCTTGGTGTCCTCAACCAAGATGAGGTTTCATCTCAGTCATGCTGCTGAAGTGATTTGTTTGGCCTGGATAATGTTTCCATTCCAGTGTCACAAACACATTCAGATCACTGGCTTCCCTTGAAAGTCAGAAGATCCAGTCTCTTGGGTCCAGATTCCACATCTGCCACATCCCCACCAGCTTGTTTCCTGCACCTCCAGTGCCTGGCCTGTGGGCACGGAGCTAGCAACACCCCTCCTCTTGCTCTGCCCCATTTCTAAACTGCTTTCTGAATTGATCTTCTGTGCTGCAGCCATGCCCTCCAACAGAGGGCACCCCTGGACTGCACAATGCTGGGGTGATGGGTGCCAACAAGGGGACACAGTCTACAGAATCCCACCTCTGTGCTCAGCCCTCTCCCCTCCCACCCCTGCCTCCTACCAGTATGTCTCTCACTCCCTACCCCCAGCACCACCTCCTAGCCCCCCAGCCTCTGCCCCAGCTCCAGGAGGCCCTACCCATGCTCATGACCTTGCTATTCTGGGCCTTGTGTCCTGTGGGGAGATGGACAGGAGACAGCTGGGCACACAGGCACACCGGCTGGGGACTGGCTGGGGGATGTCTGCTGGCTCTCCCTGTTTCGTCTCATCCCTGGGGCTCCCACAAAACTTGGCCTCAGGAGACAGGACACCACTGGCCATCAAAGGCTGGGGAAGCACTTTGGAGACCTGGGTGCTGTGTTCTCAAAGCAAGACAGCCAGTGACGCCCCAGGGGAGGTAGGGCCTGATCCTATCCTAATCTGGCGGCAACTGGTCCTCTCAGGCCCCCGCTCCCCGCAAACCTGCCAGCCTTCAGGGACTTGTCTTCCAGAGATGGAGAGGGGACGGGCCCGAGGACACCTACCCACTCTCCAGACAGGCAGCTCTCAGCTGGGGAAGCCTAGACATTTCCATCTAAGCCTTTCTTTATAAACTTAAGTTCAGAACCTATCAGGGAAGGGTGGCTCGGCCCCCCAGCAGAGGGAAGAACACCTTCAACCGTGGGGGCAGAGACCACCACCGAGTCCAAGAGAGCTCTTTGTGGCCCATTCTCCCCATCCCAGTCCCCACCGCAGCCACACCTCCCTGCCAGAGGGCCTTCTGCAGCCGCTGGCAGGTGGCTTTCCCTCTGGCTTCATTCTGACCCTCTGGGAAGCCAGAGGAGGTAGAAACAAGTAACCTCAAAGGGCCTCGTTGGCAGGAGCACCCTGTAAAGCCTGCCTCTTTTCCTCGTCTCAAGCCTGACTCCCCTGAAGCTACCCATCTCCCGTCTCCCCCTCCATGTCTGGGCATTCCTGCTGCTGTAAGACAGTGGCCCTGTCACTCCTCCAGGTGTTGCTGGAGAAAAGCCAGCCAGTGCTGAAAGGCCTGATGGGTGCTGGGCCTGACTCTGGCCTGAGACATGGGTGCTAGGCCAGGTGGAGGTGCCTGTTGATGTGACCCCCAACACATACACCCCCCATTGTCCGAGGCATCCACCTCCCAGGTCACGGCAGGACTCTACTTCAGGGGAGGGGTTTGTGGGAACTGTGAAAAGGGGGAGGGAACACCTTGTCCTCAACTCACCCAGGAGGCCATCCCTCCCCAACTCCAGGCACAAGTTGTAAATCTATGAGGCCAAATCCCTAGGTTGCATCCACCTCTCTGGTCATTCCCTCCCCAGTGCAGGGCTATCCTGTGCTCTGCTCCACTGCCTCCTGCATCCTGTCTGGAAGCTGGAGCCAGGAACCCTTTCAGATCATAGTTTTGTGGCGCATGTCTGTAATCTCAGCGACTTTGGAGGCTGAGGTAGGAGAATCACAAGTTCAAGGCCAGCCTCAGCAATTTAGCAAGACTGTCTCAAAATAAAATAAAAAGGACTGGGGATGTAGCTCAGCCATGAAGTGCCCCTGGGTTCAGTATTAAGAGAAAAAAAAAAAAAAGTTGGGTATGGTAGCACAGCCTGCAATCCCAGTGACTTGGGAGGCTGAGGCAGGATTGCAAGTTCGAGGCCAGTCTCAGCAATTTAGTGAGACCCTGTCTCAAAATAAAAAATAAAAATGGACTGTGGATGTGACCAGTGGTAAAGCACCCCTGGGTTAAATCCCCGGGTACTAAATTAATTAATTAATTTAAAAAACCTTCCAGTCATCTATATATTCCTTGTTTACTGCAGAAAACTGAGACCCTGGCAGAAGGACTTGAGCCTAGGGTCACCAGGCTGCTTGCTCTTACTGACCTTTCACACGGCTCTCACACAACCTCTCTGCCTGGCTTCCCTCCCCTGCCCACATGCACCCCTGGTACCCCGTCTGCTTCTCTAGCAGCTGCCCGGTGGAAACCAAAAGACGCCCCCATCCTACAGCAGGGCGGGGAAGGGCAGCTCAGAGCAGCTGCTTCTCTGAGGAAGCTGACACCAAGGCCAACCGCCCAGCAACAACTTGTGGCTTTGCACCCAGCCCCAGGGTCCCCGCCCACCTGGCTGCCACTAGCCAGCTCCCACTGTCCCTTTTCCCCACTGCTTCTCAGACTTCCCTCTGATCCTGGTGGCCCTGTCTTTCTGCTCCTTTCCTCATTTCCCCTTGACCTGTTCCCAAAACCTGCCCCCTCCCTATTCCCCTGGAGTAGAGCCTCTGCTGCACCCAGTTTCCCTGGTGCCTCATCAGTGGGGCAGGCGCAGCTCCTGCACACCACCTAGGTCAGATCCTCATTCGCTGTCAAGGGTGTCAAGACCATCAGTGCCAGAGTGCAGTGATGACAACATGCTTTGGGGTCTATCATATTAACCCCCTGGGTCAGAGCAAGCGCAGTGGGAAACGAAGCGACACTCATTCCATGACTTGGGGTGACCCCCGCCCCCATCCTGAAACAGTTATCCTTCCCCCTCTGCCATCAGCACATTCTGTAGCCTCTTGGGTTACCTGGCTGCCTGGGTGTCCCATTTTCTTGGAGGGGGATTCCCTGTCAGGGATGGGGGGGCCCTGAAGGCTGTGTTCCCAGAGGCTGAGCTAAAGCAATGGGGGGAGGTGGTTTAGGGGAGAGACAGGCAGTCCTGGCTTTGCTCACCAGGCCCTGGACACTAAATCCCCTGTTGATGGCTGCAGCAACCCCTCCCTAGGGTAGGGTTACCATCTTCGGCCCTGTCCCCTTGACCCTCTCCCCTCTCTACTTCCCCTTGTCCCTCTAGAACCACTTCCTCTGGTCCCCCTGCCTTGGTCCCCTGAAGGCCTGGGGTAACTTTGCCGCTGCTCTTACAATACACTCGGTTAATAGGAGCCGGACCATGGAAACAGGTTCAGGGTAGACAAGACTGAGATGGAAAGAGGGTGTGACGAAAACGAAAGGCCAGGTCCAAGAGTGGAAGAGGACGTAAGGGAAGAACTGGGGGGTTGAGTCTGGGACCGGAAATTCGGTACAACTGGGGAAGTTGAGGTGATTGGGGGAGGGGTCAGTAGCAGATGATAGTGAAGTCTATCCGTGCCCCCCCCCAGGGATAGGGCCACCTTTGCTTCCCTCATGAGTGACATCTCAGGCTGCAGCCCCACTGTTCCCCTCTGTCAGCAGAAATATCTCTCTCTTCTGACCCCTCCTGCTGGAGTCTCAGCCAGCCAATCCCTGATCTGGGGGAGGGGGAGCCTGGCCCCCCCCATTCCCTCATAAGGACCAGCTGGGGGCTGGGGGGGGTGGCCGGCTGCCGCAAGTGGGACGGGGGTCAGAGCTTCGTGGAAGGAAGGAGAACCTGGGGGGGGGGCAGGCAAGAAAAGGAAGAAACCCAGAGCTACAGGCAGGTGGAAACACTGAGGAAGGCCCCCACGCCTGAGAGCCCCCCAGAAGGAACACACCGCCCCCTGGCCCCCAAGAAGGGAGCACAATGGAGGCTGCACATGCCAAGACCACAGAGGAATGTTTGGCCTATTTTGGGGTGAGTGAGACCACCGGCCTCACCCCGGACCAAGTTAAACGGCATCTGGAGAAATACGGCCCCAATGGTAAGTGTTCCTTGGAGAACAGACTGGTGGCACCGTCCTGCGCCTACACATGCACACCCAGGGGCTGCGCCCTCCGTGGCAGCCTAGAGACACGGTCGGATGAGTGCAGGGGGAAAGGGATACTGAGAAAACTGGGTCTGAGATGTGGAGTTTGGGGAGGTTTTACTGGATGACCTTGATGAACCTCAGATGCCCTGTTGGTGGCCTGATTCTCTTACCTTAGCCACAAACTCCTGGGCGTGGGGGGTATGAGGCTGAACCCCAAATGAACATGTCCTTTTCTCCTTTTTCCCTGCGTAGAGCTCCCTGCGGAGGAAGGTAAGTACCGGAAGCCCTGAGCCCTCACAAATGACCCACCCTTCTCCCTGCCATACAGACCCCACACTCCTTCCCAAAAGGCAAAGATCCCCTTCCCAGATATGAACGTCCCAAGGCAGAAGTCTCCAGGCACTTTCTCCTTGAGGCGTCCCACCCTTGAATAACTGCCCACTATTTTGAGGAGCCTGTCTTTTGGACTCCTCAACCCTTCTCTCATACAAGCCGCCTGTCCATCATCCGAGGGATTCAGGGCACGGCATTCCCTGGACCCCAGCCTGTATGCAAAGTCCCAGACTTTCATCCTTTGGATCTTAACCCCGGGGACCCTTCCCCTTGCCTCTCCCCTCCCGCCTCCCAGGGAAGTCCCTGTGGGAGTTGGTGGTAGAGCAGTTTGAAGACCTCCTGGTGCGGATCCTTCTCCTGGCCGCCTGCATCTCCTTTGTAAGTGGAGGAGGGCGTCTGGGGGCTGGCTGGGTGTGATGGGGGATCAGGAGCCTGCTCGAGGCAGAGGTGAGCCAGGCTCCCGGTCCCGGATCCTCTAGTCCAAGCCCTGAGCATCCTTATTTTCCAGACCAGAGTTGAGGGGCGGGGGGTGGCTGGTTCGCGCCCTCCGTCCTCCCCCGCGCCCCGCAGGCAGGTTTTATTTTAAGCTGTAAGGGTGCTCTCGGCCAAAACACTGAGGCTAAGCCACCCTCGGAGCTTCAAGGGCTTCGAGGGCTCGGGTTACCCCACAAGCGCTGGACTCGGGGCTCAGACGCCCGCGCGCTGAGGCTCCTGGGCCATGACCACTCCCGGCATGCCCCGCGACACTCCGTTCCACCAATCACCAAGCGCCCCGGCGTCCCTGCCCCGCCCTCCCCGGTCTCTGACGCTGATTGGTTGAGGGAACGACTTTGCTCCGAGAAGCGGGAAAGCGCTGCTGGTGCGAGGGTGGCTCCAAATGCGCCCCCAGCAGCGACCCAGCTCCTCACCTGTCTCCAGGATTCGCCTCCACCCTAACCCCCACCAGGGCTGGCACTGGGGAGCCTTCTCCTCACCCCCGCGCTGGGCTGACTGGCCCCTACCCCTTCTCGCCTCCCCAGGCCCCTCACAGCTTCAGGGCTACCCACCCCTCTTCAGACCCCTGCCCCCTCTCCTGCCCAGGGCGTTCTCCTCCGGGGTCCACAGCCCTTGCTGGCGCTCCTCCGCAGACTCCATCCCAGCAGGCCACCCTGCATTTCGGACTTTCTTTAACTTTTTAGTCCTGGTGGAAGCCAAGACTCTGGAGGCTTAGAAGCCTCCCTGTCCATTGGTCTCCTTAATGGAGGCCCTACAGCCCCTGAGCACAAGCTGGCAGGGCCTCCCTTCTCCCTTCTCAGATTTGCTCCTTGACATTTGCCTGTGACTGTTGCCTGGCAGTGGCAACAGCTGGGGCGGGGTGTGTACAGGAGGCGGGTAACACTATCCCCACCCCCCTCCTGCTGCTCCCTCGTGAAATTGGAGCTTCTCTACCTCGGCTGTACGGGGAGGGCTGTGGGTGGGCTGGGTGCCTGCCTGTGAGAACCACAGGGTTTTTCCTATGGGTTTTGGCTCCCCTGGGATGGATGTGGCTGTGGGGGTAGTTGGCCTGGGTGTCCCCTGAGCTTTGCTTCCAAGCCAACAATTCAGTGAGGGAAACCTGAAAGCACTCCCAGTTAATCCTGAAATTGTGCATGTCTGTGCTGGCCTATTCGCGCTGAATCACAGCAGTGGCCATGGCCAGTGTTCCCAGTGCATAGAACTTCCTACAGATGTGGGCCTGCAGTCCCCATGTGCCCCATGAGCTCCTGCACAGGACCTCTGCAGTGGTACCTGGAACCCTTCCACTTCTTTTCTTTACCCATGTGTGGGGGAGGGCTTATTATCTGTTATTCTTCCTTGCCCTGCTCCCCAGGTGCTGGCCTGGTTTGAGGAAGGTGAAGAGACTATCACCGCCTTTGTTGAGCCCTTTGTCATCCTCTTGATCCTCATTGCAAATGCCATCGTGGGGGTTTGGCAGGTTAGCATTGACCCCTCCTCTTTCCTTTGCCTTCTAACACTGAACATGAGGCCAACCTTCCTCCCGTCTGCTCCTCCTCCTTCATTGCCCCTGGGTCTGCTCCCTCTTCCTCTGGTCCTCTCACCTAGTTTGGAAACAGGATGGAGTATTGGAAAGAACTGAGAACCACTGTCACTTCTTCACTGAATAACCCTGAGCAAGTTCCTTTATATCTCTGAGCCTCAGTTTCCTCATCTGTAAGATAGGGCCAATAATCCTGTCCCTCAGGCTTGTGGTGGAATTGAACAAGATGAGCATGAAAGTGCCTGGTACACAGTAGGAACTCAATAAGTGCTAGTTTGGTTTCCTTCTTCCTCTTATCTCACCACCCTCTACTTACCTCCTTGTCCCCTGCTTCCTGATTTTCTTTCTTTTTTCTCTGCTCAAACCCCTCTTACATGTTGGTGACAGCTGTCTCAACACACACACACACACACACACACACACAAACACACACCTGCCCTCATGTGGATTTTGGCTACTCCCTGTGCCAGCTGGAACTACGTAATTCTGCCTGTGATGGTCCTAAGTCCCCTAGAATCCTGATCCCTGCTCCTCCATTTCTGCCAGCCTCACCCGACCCACAATCCTAGACCAGTCCCCTCCCCCACTCCCTTCCTCCCTTTGGTGACCCTGCTTTCCTCCACCTGCTTCCCTCAGGAGCGAAATGCAGAGAACGCCATTGAGGCGCTGAAGGAATATGAACCCGAGATGGGGAAGGTCTACCGGGCTGACCGCAAGTCGGTGCAAAGGATCAAGGCTCGGGACATCGTCCCCGGGGACATCGTGGAGGTGGCTGGTGAGTGATGGGAACGAGTGGTCCAGGATGGGAGGCCTTGGGTCTGAGGCCAAGAAGAAGGTGGGGGCAGGTCAGCCTTGATCTTGTGTCCAGGAGGATGGTGGAGGCTGCTTCTCCTTCCCAGACTCCTCAGGAGGTCACCCCAGGACATTGCAGCCACACACTCTCTCTGTCAGAGTCTCAGCAGGAACAGCCAGTCCCGTCCCTGAGTCTGCAGGCAGACCCCCTGCTCCCCCTCCTCTCCCCCAGCACTGCAAGCAACAGGTGGGGCCCAGGCTCTGCCAATGGCCCCGTCTCCACCCCCTCGTGGGGCCTGGCTTCCCCCTCCTTCCACCCACCCCCAAGCTTGGTCAGCTTTCAGTCTTGACCTCCCAGTGCCCTTGAGGCCTCTCAGAGGGGAAGGAGCGAGGGGAGAAGGGAGGAGGGGAGCCGAGGCTCAAGCCCCCGGCCATGTAAGGGAAACTCTGGTCCCAGCTCCGAGCACGGGACCTGGGAGGAGGGGAGCTCAAGGAGGGCCCCGCCCCCAGCAAGGGACACTTAATGCCTGCCCAGGGAGGGGTGGGGGCCGGGTGGCTAAGATTACTGGGATTCTGCCCCCTTCAGCGGATTTTATATTTGCCCTGCGCAGCTTCCCGCATCTCCAGGCCCCTGGCGTGGGGAGTGTATCTTTCTAGGCCTCCTTCCCTTCACCAGACACCCATGTCACCACCACGGGAAACACAGGGGGGAGGGTGGGCAGGCTGAGGACCCCAATGCTGTCCTGCCTCGGTGACCGTTTGGAGTCAGCACCGTGAATATCTATAAATATCACTGGGGCTTGGGTGACAGGGTGTCAGACTCCATCACTGACCTCTTCCCTCCGCTGTCTGCTTCCTCTGGCACAGGAAGAGGGACCTTAGAAACCGAGGGAAAGGAAAGACAGTGTACCCCGTCCCAGGACCAGGGTGGAATTAGGCAGAGGCCCTGGGAGCTGCTCAGCCTCCCCCAGAGGTCTCTGAGTCTGTGGGGCGTCTGCCTCTTCCGTTCTTCCCAGGGTGCTCCCGGTGTGTGGGCCTCCTACCTGGGCGCCTCCTCGCCCACCACAACCTTCTTAGCTGCCCATATGTTGCTTTCCCTGTTGCAGGAACATGCAGGCTCCTCTTCTCTCCCCAGATCGCTCACTCCTGGCTCCTGCCTGCCCCTTGATGCTCAGGCCTGCCTGCCAGGTTCTAATATGTGGTCCCCTCCGTGGCCATGCGTGCCCCTTCCTTTCCTCCCACATCCTCCCTTGACCTCCCTCCTGGGCACTCCTCTCCTGCTTCACAGTCTACTTTTCTCTTCTTCGACCTTGATGTTCTCAACTCTGGGCTTTTTCCTCTTCCTTCCTGCCTTCCCTGGCTGTCCACTTCCTTCTCTTGCCTCTTCCAACTCAGCCTGTTCTCTCTGAGTTACCTTCCTGCCTTGATTGCCTTGCCTTTTTCATTCTTGTCTCCCTGCCTGTTCTGCTTTAGCTGAATTGTCTCTGATTTTTCCCTCGGTTGTTTTAATGAGCACATACTTTGTGCCAGGAATTACACCAGACCCTCCCTTCACAGGCTCCAGCCAGTGGGAAGAAAAGCATTCAACAAGGGGGACGGTGGGAATGGTGCTATACAGTGGAGGGGCGTGCTTGCCGGGGTAGCAGGAGTATATGAGGAAAGCCCTGGGGTGACCCACCCAAGGATGGGTGAGGTGAAGAGTCCGACAGAGATTGGGGTTTTCTTAGGAAGGAATACAACTCCATCCCCAACTGACCTCACTGTTCTCTACTCTCTCCACAGTGGGGGACAAAGTCCCTGCAGACATTCGCATCCTCTCCATCAAATCCACCACCCTCCGGGTCGACCAGTCCATCCTGACAGGTCTGCTGGCCTGGGTGGGAGGACACACTGAGGGAGAAGCTGGGTGGACAGGGATGGGGTTCCAGATGACACAGGAGAACAGCCAGGGGCAGAGCCTCCTCCTGGCTGGTGGTAGTGGCAATGAGAGCACAGCTCAGCCTTCATTGGTTCACAAGGGGTCGCAGGAGGGAGCTTGATGTTTGTGCCTGTTCTCCATGTGGCCATCGACCCACCCCTTCCACCCAGTCATGGGGACACATGTACCCCAAGAACTGTCTTGCGCCTCAGCACCCTCAACAGTGCCCAAGTGAGAAGCTATAAGATTCTGGAACAAGGTGGAGGATTCAGATACACTTCAAACCATGGCTGCTTCTCCCTTTGCTGGGAGGGGAGGGGAAGAACCGTGAACATTCCCCAAGGTCCAAGGAGGCAAGGAGGCCTGAGCCCCTGGCAATAGGGAGAGGGAGGCCATATCCCAGCAGTGGGCAGCTCCTCCTCCAGGAGCATGCTCTGCAGTGTGGTGCCCCTCCACATTCATCAGCTCACCTATTTGTCACCAAGACACTGTTCTCAAGTGTACCTAATCTTGTCTGCATCTTGTCTCCTTGTCTTCAGAGGAGCAGGTGGAGTTAACTGATCATAGTCCTGCAGCTGGGGTTTGGGTCAAAGCCCTTTTTCTCTAAGTGCAATGGACTTCCCATTTGCCTCGCTCAGCTTCTTCCAGAGGCCAGACTTCCTCCAGGATGGTTGTTGGTCCTGGCCAACCTTGTCCTGCTGAGCAGGGAGGGAGTTAGGGACAGGAAGTTAAGGGGAAGAACATACTGTCATCTGAAAGTCCGCTTGGCCCTTTCTCTGCAGGCGAGTCTGTATCTGTCATCAAGCACACAGACCCCGTCCCTGACCCCCGAGCTGTCAACCAGGACAAGAAGAACATGCTTTTCTCGGTGAGCGATCCAGGGCCAGCTGTCATGTCCTCAAGCTGGAGTTCCTGGTTTGGGAGAGAAACATGGTGGCCTGAGAAGAGATGAAGCCCTTTGCATGGGTGGATGTGGCATGAAGATACCTTGCTTCTTCTTCACCTTCCCAGGGTACCAACATCGCAGCTGGCAAGGCCTTGGGCATTGTGGCCACAACTGGTGTGAGCACTGAGATTGGGAAGATCCGTGACCAAATGGCTGCCACAGAACAAGACAAGACCCCTCTGCAACAGAAGCTCGATGAATTTGGAGAGCAACTGTCTAAAGTCATCTCCCTCATCTGCGTGGCTGTCTGGCTCATCAACATTGGCCATTTCAACGATCCCGTCCATGGGGGATCCTGGTTCCGTGGTGCCATCTACTACTTTAAGATTGCTGTGGCCCTGGCTGTGGCTGCAATCCCAGAAGGTATGGGGCCACCTTTCTTTCTCCTTCCATTTGCTAATCTCGAGCAAAGATTCTTTTTCACAATAAGGTAACAGTGATTGTTCCAGGGATTAAAAGCTAATATCTTGCTGGTCATGGGATTACATGCACGCCTGTAATTCCAGGAATTCAGGAGGCTGAGCGAGGAGAATTGCAAGTTTGAGGTCAGCCTCAGCAATTTAGCAAGGCCCTAAGCAACTTAGCGAGACTTTGTCTCAAAATAAAAAAATAAAAGGGCTGGGGATGTGGCTCAGTGGTTAAGAGCCCCTGGGTTCAGTCCCTGACACTACAAAAAATTACATAAAATAAATAAGAAGCTGATATCTTTGGGGTCAGTAAGTATCTAGCCGATCACATCGGGTCTCCCTCCCGCCCTGCACTGACCCTGCACCCCTCTCTCTCCCACAGGTCTTCCTGCAGTCATCACCACCTGCCTGGCCTTGGGTACTCGTCGGATGGCAAAGAAGAATGCCATTGTGAGGAGCTTGCCCTCTGTAGAGACCCTGGGCTGCACCTCTGTCATCTGCTCCGACAAGACCGGCACCCTCACCACCAACCAGATGTCTGTCTGCAAGGTCAGGAGCAGTCTGGGCAAAAGAGAAGCCTGTTTGGGGGGTGAAATGAGCCCTCCAAACATGGGGTTATCCCTTCATCACCGGCAGCTTCTTTGTCTGACCTGGGAAATGCTTGAAGGGCAGAGAGTGCCATCCTGCCAGCCATGAAAGGGGTCAGTCAGCCAGCACACCGGAGCACCCTCCAGGTGCAGCACGGCTGTGTTCTCGCATCCTCCGCAACAGCCCGTTCAGGGGAAGGGCTCCGTCATGCAGGTTTTCAAAAGAGGAAACTGAGGCTCTGGGAGAGTCAGTGGCTTGCTGAAAGACGCACAGGTAGCCGGTGGCGAAGCTGGGTGCTGTCCGCCCCGCTGCTCAGGACGATGAGGCAGGACAATCCTTTGAGGTCAGCCTGGGCAACATAGCAAGACCCCATCTCAAAGAGACAGGTAGCAGAGTTGAGTCCCAGATCCAGGTCTGTGCGGCAAACTGCCCTCCAGAATGGCCACCTCATGGAGCGCCTGGCAGGCCCGGCCACACTTACCCCAGACAGCACTTCCTTCCCTCCCTCCTTTCCTTCCTTCCTTCTTGTGGTTACTAGGGGTCAATCAAGCCATATCCCCAGCTCCTGATCAGCATGTCTTCAACTGAGATTTTTTTTTTTTTTTTTTTTTTTTG
>JAJEJO010059785.1:0-15643 GCA_020662805.1 Glaucomys volans | reverse complement strand
ACCACTGAGCCACATTCCCAGCCCTATTTTGTATTTTATTTAGAGACAGGGTCTCACTGAGTTGCTTAGGGTCTCGCTAAGTTGCTGAAGCTGGCTTTGAACTCGTGATCCTCCTGCCTCAGCCTCCCGAGTCGCTGGGATTGTAGGCATGCACCACCACGCCCGGCTGAGAATTTTTTTAAAAAATATTTTTAGTTGTAGATGGACACAGTACGTTTATTTTGTTCATTTGTTTTTTTATGTGGTGCTAGAGATCGAACCCAGTGCCTCACATGTGCTAGGCAAGTACTCTACCACTGAGCCACAACCCTAGCTCCTCTTTTTTTTTTTTTTTTTGGTACTGGGGATTGAATCCAGGGGAGGGGCACTTAACCACTGAGTCACATCCTCAGCCCCTTTTTGTATTTTATTAGAAACAGGGTCTTGCTGAGTTGCTTAGAGCCCCAATTACGCTGAGGCTGGCTTTGAACTCGCGATCCTCCTACCTCAGCCTCCCAAGCTGCTGGGATTACAGGCGTGCACCACCGCGCCTGGCTTAAACTAAGAATTCTTAGTCTTTTCTATGCATTAGATCCTTTGCAGTTGGACCTCTCTCAGCATAATATGTATGTTTGTATATATATTTTTTTATTTTCTTTTGTAGTGCTGGGTATTAAAGCCAAGGCCTCATGCTTGCTAGGCAAATATTCTGCCACTGAGATACAACCCCTAGTCCCTCAGAGTAAAATTTTAAATATAAAACAAAATACATAGGATTCTGTTTTAGAAAAACATCTGAGTGTGGTGGAGCATGCCTGTAATCCCAGCAACATGGGAGGCTGAGGCAGGAGGATTGCAAGTTTGAGGCCAGCCTCAGCAATACCCTGTCTCAAAATAAAAAACAAAAGGACTGGGAATGTGGCTCAGTGGTAAAGCACCCCTGGGTTTAATCCCTAGTACCAAATTTAAAAAAAAAGAAAAAATACATAGAATTACAGAAGTAACTAATGATTGAAATAAAGTTGTTTATCTGCAAGTATATATATATTTGGAGCAGGTAATGGGTCTGAACCCAGGGATGCTTTACCACTGAGCTATATCCCCAACCCTTTCTTTTTTAAAAAATATTTTTTAGTCATCAATGAACCTTTATTGCATTTATTTATATGTAGTGCTGAGAATTGAACCCAGGGCCTCACACATGCTAGACAACTACTCTACCCCTGAGCCACAACCCCAGCCCAAGCCCTTTCTATTTTGAAACAGGGTCTCACTAAGTTGCCCAGGCTGGCCTTGAACTTGAAATTCTCTTACCTCAGCCTCCTCAAAATACTTTAAAAACATGTAATTTGACAACACGTGTTTATTTATTAATGCATTTAAATAGTGGGTTCTAGCAGCAGGTCTAAAAATTATCACAATGTTGAAGCTGCGATGATGCTCTTTTGAGAGATCTGTCTGCAACAATGGTAACGGGACAGGAAGCAGCTCTGATTATACTGGTGACAGTCAATGGTTTTGTTTTGGGGCTTTTTGGTTTGTTTTCTGAGATGGGTCTCTGTAATGCCCAGGCTGGTCTTGAACTCCTGGGCTCAAGTGATCCTCCTCCCTCAGCCTCCCAAGTAGCAGGGACCACACCCAGCTCAGCATCACAGGTTTTACTAATTCTAATGTGGCCTACCAACCACATAACTGAAAGGAAGCTCTGGCCAAAAGGGACTTGAACTGTAGATGGGCCAGGTGCTAACATGCTCTATGTCAGAGACAAAAGAAAAGGTGTACTTTTTTTTTTTTTGCTATGTAAGTTCACGGACTCTCTCGAGAGGTTGCCCATGGACCCTCGACACAGAATCCCTGCCCTAAACAGAGCTCTGTGGAAATCTGTGTTCTTGAAATAGAAGTGGCTGCTCTTTAGGGCTGGGGAGTAGCTCAGTGGCTGAGGGTGTGCTTAGCATGCATGAGGCCCTGGGTTTGATCCTCAGCACTGGGGAACTGCTCTGAGGAATGAGGGCTCTGTGGTCAGATCAGGGCAAGAAGACTGTGCCCTTGCCCCTCGTGGAGACCCACAAGAGCCCTCCTGGCACCTGAAAGCCTTGGAGAGCCAGCTGTAGAAATGATGGCTTCCACTTCGTTTAACCAGAGTTTCCCAAGAACCTTCTTACCTGGGAATGCAGTGTAACCATTTTTCTTCTCAGGAATGAGAAACCCCCTCCCCCTGATGCTTGCTGTGGGATCAGGGCGGGCTGCTGCCCTCTGGAAGTCATGTCCTCCTCATCCCCCTAATGCACAGGCTTCAAAGCCAGACCACGGGCTTGTGTAACTTGGCTCCTGTCCTCTTTCATAAAAACAAATTTATTGCTGACATTTGAAAGAGATGAGATTGCATGGAAAAGTAACCTGAATTTCTAGCTCTTCCTGCAAAACTGGAAGCTCTGGCCAAAAGGGACTCGAACTGTAGGTGGGCCAGGTGCTAACAGGTGCACTTAGCTGCAGTCCACACCATACCCTAATGGCTGTCCTATTTTATTGACTGATCTTCTTTAGCCCCAAGGTGGCCTGCAGCAACTTTTAGGTCCACAGAGACAGAATGTGCAGAATGATTGGTTGCTAAGCCACAGAGGGGAGGGGGATGAAGGGAGGAACAAGGGAAGGAGCTGGAGGGAGACGCCAGGAAGCCTGCTCAGTCTGCTTGGAGTGCAGGGTCTAGCAGGGCTGGACCTCAGGAGCAGGGCCTCCCTCAGTGCGAATGCCTGCCTTCGAGGGTGGGAGGATAGGGAGAGGCCGACCTCTGTGCATGCCCCTCTCCCCTGCAGATGTTTATCATTGACAAAGTGGACGGGGACATCTGCCAGCTCAACGAGTTCTCCATCACTGGTTCCACTTATGCTCCCGAGGGAGAGGTGTAAGTCACTGGAGCCTTCTCCCCAGCACCTTCGTTTGCCCCACCTCGTGGGCCCTCCCTCTGTGTTTGCTTCCCTTCCCTCTTCCCTTCCCTCTTCCCTTCCTTTCCCTGCCTGTTCTCTCTCCCAGCCCATCTCTGATCTCCCTGAACCCTGCTCTCTGCTTCCCTGTGCTCTCTGCATCTCACTCCCTGTTCTTCTCGACTGTCTCTCTCCTTCCTTCCTCCCCACCCCGCTGCCAGCTTGAAGAATGATAAGCCAGTCCGGGCAGGGCAGTATGATGGGTTGGTGGAGCTGGCCACCATCTGTGCCCTCTGCAATGACTCATCCTTGGACTTCAATGAGGTAACCTCCCCACCTCCAGAGCCGCCCCTTCTTCCCTTCCAGCTGGCTCAGAGTCTGTGCCTCCTTAGCAAACCAGGAGGAAGGGTCATAGGAAGGGGCAGGGAGCTGAGGCCACTGCCCCGGGGTGCAAGGGAAAGGAGTTCTCAGCTCCCTTCTCACTCCATCCAAGTGGAAGGTGGGTGTGATGGTGGGGGCAAGGGCACCCACTTCCTCTTCCTTCTCTGTCCATCTCAGACCAAAGGTGTCTATGAGAAGGTCGGTGAGGCCACTGAGACAGCGCTCACCACCCTGGTGGAGAAGATGAACGTGTTCAACACTGACGTGAGGAGCCTCTCCAAGGTGGAGAGGGCCAATGCTTGCAACTCGGTGAGTCTGGACACCCCTCCCTGGGCCTTGGCTTCACACCACACAGCCACAAGCAGCCCCAGGCCAGGCAGAGCCTTGCACCCTGTGCTGGGGTCCCAACTGTCGCTGGTGGACAGCCTTACCTGCTGCTTTTCAGTCAGGCCGACTTCCGGGGGGCCCACTGTCCTGTAGTTAAATGAGTTCTTCTGCTGCCTGGCCACAGTGCCCTTGGAGGTCACATCTTACTGTCATGTCCCAAGTCGAAATGGACAGAGGTGGACACAGAAACTAGAAGCAGCCCAACCTGGGGCAGCCCCCCTTTCAACCCTGATCCTTGTCTCTAGGAGCACACTCGTTCCCATCAGCTCTCAGGTCCTGCCTTAGAACTGGGCTGTGTGGCCACTGCACCTACACGGCACGACCACCCACGTCCAGATGATCAAGGCCGATTTGGTTACACTCAGTCTTGCTATTAATATTTGCTGATTTCCATATTGAGTCTCTTTGAGATGTTTCTTTCCTTCCTCTCTCTCTCTCTCCCTCCCTCCCTCCCTTTCTCTTTGTATCAGGGACTGAACCCAGGGACCACTGAGCCACATCGCCAGCCCTATTTTTTGTATTTTATTTAGAGACAGGGTCTTGCTGAGTTGCTTAGGGCCTCACTAGGTTGCTGAGGCTGGCCTTGAACTCGCGATCCTCCTGCCTCAGTGTGCTGGGCCGCTGGGATTACAGGAGGGTGCGCCACTGCACCCACCCAGCTCCAGGGACGCCCTATTACTGAGTTATACTCCCAGCCCCCCACTTTTTTTTGAGTCAGGGTCTCACTAAGCTACCCAGGCTGGCCTTGAACCTGTGATCCCCATCAGTCTCCCAAGTCACCGCGGACACAGGTGTGCACCACCACACCCAGCCAGGGAGGATTAATTTTTTAAATTTACAAATGATAATAGAAATTGATTTTTATTTTGTTCGTTATTTTGATTTTGGTCCTATTTTGTGGAGAGGTCGGCATGTGTATATGGTGAAAAAAAAGGCTTTCATTCACTCTTGTGAATGCCAGGCACGAGGCCTGTACTGTCCAACCATATGTGGTTGTTTACATTTGAATTAATTAAAATTAAACAAAGATGAAAATGCAGTTTCTCGTCACGCAGACCACGCTCCCAGTGCTCAGTCGCCACGGCTCGCCTGCTTCAACCGTGCAGATGGCTGACCTCGGTCATTTCTGAGTCCTGTTGACAGTACCACACAAGGCCATTCTGTTCCTACTGTACTTTAAATCAGTCCCCCTCAACACTGTGGCAACATTAGCCTTGGGAGTCTCCCCATTTGTGCTCCTGGTATCAGCCTTAGCGTTCGTCTGGGGGTCTACTCTGACCTCCAGATCCTTTGTGACTGTTGTAACGGGTCTGGTCTCTTCTCCCCAGGTGATCCGGCAGCTGATGAAGAAGGAGTTCACCCTGGAGTTCTCCCGGGACAGAAAGTCCATGTCTGTCTACTGCTCACCGGCCAAGTCTTCCCGGGCTGCTGTGGGCAACAAGATGTTTGTCAAGGTCAGAAATTGGAATGTCCCCCCAGCTCCTCTTCTTCCCAATCCTGTAAACTTCTCCTGTGCCCACCCGCTCTCCCTGTGTCCTGGCAGGCAGACAGCGGTCTCTGAATGCTGTTCTGCTCTCCTAGGGTGCCCCTGAGGGCGTCATCGACCGCTGTAACTATGTGCGAGTTGGTACCACCCGGGTGCCATTGACTGGCCCAGTGAAGGAGAAGATCATGTCAGTCATCAAGGAATGGGGCACTGGCCGGGACACCCTGCGCTGCCTGGCCCTGGCCACCCGAGATACCCCTCCCAAGAGAGAGGAGATGATCCTGGATGATTCCGCCAGGTTCATGGAGTACGAGGTGAGCGGGGGAGCCTCTGCTGTCCTGGAGGTCACCAAGGGGCGGATCGCCCATTGCCTGCCTCCTACACCCTCTTATTTCAAACTGGTGGCTCTGTGATGTGGGTCACAGGATCACAGGACGTTAAACTTTGGAAGAGCCCTGGAAATCACCTAGTCCAGTGCTGCTTTCTCTCTCTGTGGTGCTGGGGATGGAACCCAGGGCCTTACACGTGCTAAGAACACACCCGTGCCGCTGAGCTGCAGCCCAGCTCCAGGGCTCCTTTAAGTGTGACCTGTGGATGGTCTGTGGCCAGGGGAGGGAGGCTCTTGTGCCGGAAAGGAAATCAGTGTCACTCCACCAGGGGCCCGGCTGCCGTGTCTGCCGTGAGGAGACTGTCTCGAGGTGGCCGTGTACATTCTGGTACAGGCCCTACTGGTCATGGGGTCCACGTGGCACCAAGAGACACTGCCTTCATTTCATAGAGAGGGGGCTGTGGCCTGTCAGGTCACAGGGATGTGCTCAAAGTTAGGGGTCAAGAGGTGGTGCTGCTGGAAGCAGGAGCCACTTGTTCTTACTTCCAGTGTGTATTCTGTGAAGGGCACAGTGTGGCACTTGAGCTTGGCCTGGCACTGCGAGGACCTGCAGGCACATATTGGAATGAGAAACCTTTCCTGTCCCTGAGCTTCCAGGGCACGGCTGAGGCCTAACACCAGGGCCTGAGGCTGCGAGCTGCGGAGCCTCAAATCTCTCACCCCGTTCCCCCAGCTTCTGCCTGGCTCATTTCCGAGTCCCTCCCTGACCGCCGTCTGCTCTCTCACAGACGGACCTGACGTTCGTTGGTGTGGTGGGCATGTTGGACCCACCCCGCAAGGAGGTCACAGGCTCCATCCAGCTGTGCCGCGATGCCGGGATCCGGGTGATCATGATCACTGGAGACAACAAGGGCACGGCCATTGCCATCTGCCGACGAATTGGCATCTTTTCGGAGAACGAGCAGGTGACAGACCGTGCCTACACCGGCCGAGAGTTTGATGACCTGCCCCTGGCTGAGCAGCGGGAGGCCTGCCGTCGAGCCTGCTGCTTTGCCCGTGTGGAGCCCTCCCACAAGTCCAAGATCGTGGAGTACCTGCAGTCCTACGACGAGATCACAGCCATGGTGAGGGGCCCTGCCAGCTACCACGCCTGGACCGGTCCTCTGAGTGTCCACTGAGTCCTGGTGCACTGGGGGCCCTGGGCAGGAGGGCGCTGATGACAGGCACAGAGGGGAGGGATCCAGGCTCGGTGGGAGAATCTCAAGGAGGGTGCAGAGGGGGCCCTGAGCCCCACCTCTTTCTCCCCTCAGACAGGGGACGGTGTCAATGACGCCCCTGCCCTGAAGAAGGCCGAGATTGGCATTGCCATGGGCTCTGGCACCGCTGTGGCCAAGACGGCCTCTGAGATGGTGCTGGCTGACGACAACTTCTCCACCATCGTGGCGGCCGTGGAGGAGGGCCGCGCTATCTACAACAACATGAAGCAGTTCATCCGCTACCTCATCTCCTCCAACGTGGGCGAGGTGGTCTGGTGAGCAGCCAGGGCCCGTGGGGTGGCAGGGGCAGCCAGCATCTGGACAGATGTATGACCACCTCCTTCTGGCAGCATCTTCCTGACAGCTGCCTTGGGTCTGCCTGAGGCCCTGATCCCCGTGCAGCTGCTGTGGGTGAACCTAGTGACAGACGGGCTCCCAGCCACAGCCCTGGGCTTCAACCCCCCGGATCTGGACATCATGGACCGGCCCCCCCGGAGCCCCAAGGAGCCCCTCATCAGTGGCTGGCTCTTTTTCCGCTACATGGCCATTGGAGGTAAGCAGGAAGGGACTCCATAATCCTTCCCAGCCCTGGGGATTGACCCCCTCCCTGGGACACCAGCTCCCCCAGTGCAGCCTCCTGATGGGTCCTCTTCCCCAGCCAGCTGTTACCAGCCATGGAGGCCACCTCCTGGCCCTGACCCCTACCCTGTCTTCTCCACCACAGGCTATGTGGGTGCAGCCACTGTGGGAGCAGCGGCCTGGTGGTTCCTGTATGCAGATGATGGGCCTCATGTCACCTACAACCAGCTGGTAAGAGGACAGAGAGGTGGCCACTAGGAGGGTGGTGCGGAGGTTTCCACGGGACCTCAGGCTCCTGTCCCTTCCCCTGCAGACCCACTTCATGCAGTGCACAGAGCACAACCCCGACTTCGATGGTCTGGACTGCGAGGTCTTTGAGGCCCCTGAGCCCATGACCATGGCCTTGTCTGTGCTGGTGACCATCGAGATGTGCAATGCCCTCAACAGGTAGGGCTGCCTGCCTGCCCCTCAGGCCTCTGGGGCCACTGCCTTGGTCCTCTACCTCCCTGCCCTCCTCCTGTCCTCATGGTCTCCCTCCCCGTGTCCCCCTCTGTGGCTCCACCCACCCTTGCTGCAGCCTGTCTGAGAACCAGTCCCTGCTGCGGATGCCGCCCTGGGTGAACATCTGGCTGGTGGGCTCCATCTGCCTGTCCATGTCCCTCCACTTCCTCATCCTCTACGTCGACCCTCTGCCGGTGAGCCCTCTCCTGCCCTGTCCCCAAGGGAACCCGCACAGGGCCTGTGGTCACTTGCACTGGAGTGCTGACAAGGGGAGGAAGGTGGGGCTGGCCCCCTGGCCTCCTCTCCACCTCCTCCCCAGAGGACACCTGCTTTCCTCACGGCTGCCGTCCCCTCCCCCAGATGATCTTCAAGCTCCGGGCCCTGGACCTCACCCAGTGGCTCATGGTCCTCAAGATCTCACTTCCAGTCATCGGGCTGGACGAAATCCTCAAGTTCATTGCTCGGAACTACCTAGAGGGTAAGGAGCGCCCCTCCTCTGACCGAGCCCCAGGCCCTGAGCACACCCCTTACCCTCTGCGCTGCGAAGCGCCTGCCCCGCCCTCTTCCTGTGCAGGCAGGTAAGTTCTCTGTGGCCCTGGTAGGACCAGTGTCCCCAGGGAGGGCGCCCAGGCCCCTTCTCCACTCCAGCCACTCCTGGCAGGGTCACTCTCCTGGGTGGCCCCAGGCTGCTCAGCCCTCTGGCCCTGCAGGCCGCCTCCCTCCTTGACAACAGCTCTCTCTGTCCTCTTGGCCATAGGATAACCGTCCCCCTCCTCCATGTCTTTGAACCCGTGTCACAGGTATCGCCCTCCCTCCTTGCCCTCGCGCCAGCTGCTGTACCCCGCCGCCTGCCCCCTAGCCTCTCGCGCATCCCAGGTCACTTGCGCTCGCAGCTCCACCTGGAGCCACTGCCACTGCTGCCACTGTTGCGCTTCCACACAGCTGGCCTGTGCCCTCATGGCAGGCACAGCACGGCTGCCAGGGCTTTCTCGCCCTGGGGGTGCCCCAGCCTCTGGGCACCACTGTCTGCTGGGCTGCGCTGCGTGGCGCTGGCTGCCGCTGCTGCTGGGGCTGTGGGGTTGGGGTGGGATGGGATCTGGGGACACAGGTAAGTGCAGGGAGGAAAGGGGCCAGGATGACCCTCCAGGCTGTGTGCCAGGAGGTGGACACAGGGAGACATCTTCCCATCCCCACCCGCTTCATCCTTCCCTTTCTCCTTCCAGATCCAGAAGATGAGAGAAGGAAGTAACCGTCCCATTGCCCCTTCCTCCCCGGTAGCGATGCATCTTCAGCCAGAGCTGTGGCACAACCCTCCCTCCCTCCCTCCCCAACATGTTTCTGTTTATAAACAACGTCCCCTCCTTTGCCCCTCCTCCTCCAGCAACCTGTCCTCCCTCCAAACCCTGTACATCCTCCCCTCCCGACCCCGTGGGGCTTGCAGGGACAAGGCGACCGACTGAGCTGAGCTGCTTATTTATTGAAAATAAATGACGGAAATTCTGGCCTGGCCTCCGTGCACCTCTCGAGGCCTGCGCCAGGGCCCTGTGGACAAGTGTCTTAGTGTCATGCGGTCCAGAAAGCAGCTGCCTGTCTCAGGGTGTGCATGAGGGACCGCTGATGCTGACAGAGGCTTCCAGCCACCACACAGCTGGGCTGTGCCTTGGGGCGGGGACGGACTGTAGCCCGTGTGGCTGTCGGCCGGCCAGCGGGGGCCTGCAGGTAGCACGGCAGCCAGGAGGCCGCAGGGCTCAGCCTGCACCTTTGGTTCCAGGAGGGGCTGGCATCATCCCTGAGAGCAGAAGGCCCAGCCGCTCTGCGAGGAAGTGCTGGGCAGTGGTGGCCCCCGCACACCAACCCCAGGCTTGGAAAGGGTGAGAGCTCTGTCTTGAGACCCCCAGAGCCCAGGCCTCGGGGTCTGGACTGGAGGAAGGCAGTCTTCCCCAGGGTGGGTGGAAGCAGGGTGGGGTGGGTTCTCGCTGAGCCCCTCAGGTGTCCTTGATGTCCCTCACATCCCTCAGGGACACCTCATCCATGATGCTGCGCACTTGCTCCAGAGTCTCTGCCTGGCGGATCCGCTCTAGGCGCACCTATGGGGTCAGGCACGGGACACAGAAGTCCCTGGTAGGGAAACGCAGTTCCTACCCCACCGCCCGCTCCCAGTGGCAGGGCCCAGGACCAGTGTACCGAGGGGCACCTGGCCTCCCCAAACCCACGATGCCATCAGGGAAAAGGGAAAGAATGGGTCCCAGGACAGCTTGGGAAGTTCAAGTTGCCACTGGTGGGGCTGACGGCACAGACCCTAGGTGCCACCAAGCCTATGCTAAAGGCATCCTGTGACCAACCAAGATACACACAAAAGAGCTTTGGCTTTTGGAGCAATCGTTCAGGGGAACCAACCATGCCAGCCCTAAGAGGAGGAGGAGGACGCCCCCAATGGAGGGACTGTCCTTGCAAGACCCAGGGCAAGTCACTGAAAGCCACGCCAGCCTGGTGGGAGGGGGCCGCCATACCTGCAGGGCCTGGGACAGCCGAACGAAGTCCCTCTGCACCTGTTCGCTGGTCTCCAGCTCGGCCTGCAGCCGCAGCACTTTAGCCCTCTGCTCTGAGAGGAGGTCTGTGAGCTGGGCCTATGGGGAGGACGCTGAGTTAGGTCCTGGCTCAGCCTTGGGTCAGCCAGGAGGGAGTGTGGCCAAAGCAATGGGATGTCCCCATGCAGTCACCCCTTCTCCATCAGCTGACTGACCTCTTCTGTCCGGCCAGAGCCTGGCAGTTGTACGAGGCCTTCCTGGTGCTGGGCCTGAGGGAGACAGAGAGGGCAGGAGCGGCTTGGAAGGGCCCTCAGCATAGCTGTCCGTCCCAGCATCCCCGTCCTCTCCCTGGGCTCTGCCTCACCTTGCTCTGTTCCTGCTGGATCCGTTCCATCTCTGTCCTCAGGCTGCACAGGGAGGCTGGGAAGTCAGGCGCAAGGAGGCTGAGAGTCAGGCCCCCACTGGTTCCTTCCCCACCGCATCCAGCCCGGCCAGGGCACCTCCCATACTCACCTTCTAACACTTCTGTGTGGGAGGGAGAGAAAGAGAGAGAGAGAGGTGTCGAAGCTGGTTCTCACACTGTCTCCCCCGTCCTCTGCCCACGCCCGCCCAGGTGGCCCCATGGAGGTCAGGCACCCAGGCAGCAGGGTGGGAGGCTCATCCCTTCTTCCCTCACCTGTCTCCTCCCGCTGCACCCTAAGCTGCCCCTCCAGGCTAGCCCTGGCCGAGGTCTCCTCCTCCAGCGCCTCCCGCAGAGTCACGATCTCAATCCGCAGGCGCTCGGCCTCGTGTTCCTGGGCCTGCTGCCGGGCGCGAGCCTCCTGCCGCGTGCGGTGCAGCAGCTGCTGCAGCTCCTGGAAGGGACGCGAGTGGCCGGTTGGGCACGGGGGCAGAAGAGCAGGGCAAGGGCTGGCAGGGAGCCGCTAGGGATTGCGGGGAGGAAGTGGAAGGAAGGAAACTGCCGAAACAGGAAAGAACCCAAATGCCAGTCGGGAGGGTGGATAATGCCTGCCGCACCTTGCCGGGTCAAAATGGGGCGGGGCCTAAGTTCCAAACAACCAAGAGACCCCTTCGTAAAGCCCCAATCAACAGAAGTTCAGCACTCCATCATTTATGTAATGAAAATCATACCAAATAAGAACAGGACCTAGGACTACGGGGCATGCGCAGAAGTAGATGTGAGCTGTGATCCTGGGGTAGGGATTGGTGATCTTTGCATTTTTAGTAAATTATATTATTCGTAAACTAAATAAACAAAGGCCATGCACAGATCAATGATAGCAGCTTATGAACAAAGATTATGATGAATTCAGTCTTAAGGATCTCAGGTCTCTTAAAAACAGGAAACAAACCAAATCATTGCCTCCTTGGTGTCAAGAAATATTAAATCAGCCGGGTGCGGTGGCGAACATCTGTAATCCCAGCGACTCAGGAGGCTGAGGCAGGAGCACCGCGCGTTCAAAGCCAGACTCAGCAACTTAACGAGGCCCTAAGCAACTCAGTGAGACCCTGTCTCTAAATAAAATACAAAGTAGGGCTGGGGATGTGGCTCAGTGGCTGAGTGCCCAAGTTCAATCCCCAGTTCCAAAAAAAAAAAGAGAAAGAAATATTAACTCGCTCTTCTTTGTGCCAGTGCTGGGAAGATGGTATGGTCCCATTTCTCAAATGAGGAAACTGAGCCTTAGAGAAGTCAAGTGGGTTGGCCAAGGCAAAGCAGCCAAAATACAGGGTCTGTCACCTGGGCCCAGGCTGATGCTCTGCTCTGCCTGGAAAGGAAGGGCTGGCAGGTTGCCCCAGGGCTCTGGGTGCCCACACCCGGCTCACCTGCACAGAGCTGGGCAGTGACTCCTCCTCGCCCTCGCGCTGCTCCAGGCCCTGGGGGGCTGAAGACGGCAAATGCTCGGCCCGGAGTCCTTGGTTTTCTTCATTCAACCGCTTCACCTCATGGTGCAGGCACTTGTGAGAGGTGGCGAGCTCTGCCTGGGGACAAACATGAATACGTGGCAGTCAGGAGGTCAGGGTGTCTGTCCCTGTGAGGCAGACTGGCTCCTGGTGTGCTGAGACAGGAAGACACCCACTTCCTGCCTGGCTTTGGCTCCATGCTCGAGACACCCTCCCTGCTGACCTGGAGTCACAAGAGGGCAGCCACAGTGCACACTGGGTGTCTTATTTGGTCCACACACTATTTTTAAAACCCTGAAGTAGTTGCCAACTTTGAATATTGAGAGATGATACACACATATCAAGATTCCTGGCTTCTCTTGAAAAATCACAATACCTGGCTGCATGGAGCTGGCATTCCCAGGCAGGAAGGACCTGTGTAACTGAGTGGCGTCCCCTTGGCACCCACCCCTCCTGGGCCAGGCTGCCTACCACTCCTTCCTACCTTGCACCTGGCCCCATGTCATCACCTCCCTCTCCTCTCGCCTTGGTAAGTACCTGACTTGCTTCCGTCTCACGATTCTGCATACCAGGCCCCATTATCTCAGCTTCCCAGATGGTGAAGCAGAGGGACTGAGGCTGCGGGTTAGTTCAGGATCGCACAGCACTGGCCACGGCCGGGTAAACCCTTTCCCTACCTGGCACCAGTGCCTGGGGAAGGCCAGAGCAGCTGAAGGAGGAACAGGTGCCTCAACTTTCCATGTGTCCCTACAGTACCCCAACTTGTCCCAACCCCTCTTCCTCCTGCCACATGTCCCCAGCACTCACCATCTGCAGCTGCACCCGTTCCTGGGCCTGGCTCACAGTCCCTTGCAGGGTCCGAAGCAGCTGCTCTGAGTTCTGGACCTGGGCCAGGAGCACCTGCATCTGGGGTTGAAAGGAGGGTAATAGTGAGGTCAGGGCCACCTGGGGGGCAGCAGGTGGCCAGAGGCCCCATGAGGGGGCAACAGCAGAGGCCAGGACCCACCTGCTTGGCGCAATCCTCGTTGCTCCTCCGCAGGCCCTCCTGCAGTTCATCCCGCTCGCGGCTGATGCTTTCCAGCTCCTTCTGCAATTGCCGCCCCTGCCACAGACCCAGACCTCTCAGTCTCCAAGGGAGACCATCCCTCTCCTGCAGGCATGGTGCCATCGTCCCCTCACCCTCTCACCGGGGATCACAGCCCATGTCCACCCCTCGGCAGGCCCTGTGCTCTTCCTCCATCGTGGATTCCAAATCCACCCAACTTCCTTCCGTCTCTGCTGCCATCTCCTGGTCCAGTGACCACTCTCTCCTAGGCCACAGTCCCAACCAGTCACTGGTCATTCAGCTTCTCCCCAGCCCCACCACAGCCCAGCCCTGCACCCTGGCCCAAGTGAGCTCCCCAAGCAGGAAACCAGACAGGCCTCTCCCTGGCTAAGCTCTGCAGGCACTTCCTCCACTCCTGTCCAACATGCAGGCTCCAAACAGGCCCACAAGGGCACCTGCCTCCTTCCTGACTGGCCTTCCTGCTCCTCAGACAGTGGGGTCTACACATCCTCAGGGCCTTTGAACTTGCAGTTCCCCCTGCCCCTGCCCCTGCCCCTTAGAAGTGCCTCTTTCCCACCACCTGGGTCTCAGTTCCCACGCTGACAGTGTCTGCACGACGGCCTCTTCAGTCCTGGGCGACTCACCCTGTGACTTTATCTCCTTTGTGTGCCCAGTGCATGTTGGTGTCTGACTCCTGTTCCCTAGGAGACAGTGTCTGTCCTTCCCTGTGACGTCCCCAACTCTAGCTCGAGCTCAGGGCCCCAACCAGGGTGGTGTGGCTGCCCCATGCCATCCTCCCCAGTCCACACACCTCCACCTGTAGCTGCTCCCACTGGTTGTCGGGGACAAGCTGGTAACCAGGAGGGGGCAGGTAAATGCCCTCAGGGACCAGGGTGCCCGTGGACACCAGAGAGGCTGTCTCTTCCTGCTCTGGACTCAGGCCCTGGCGGCTGCGGGGCAGGGAGGCGCTGCTGCCAGCCCCGCCGAGGGAGAAGGACGAGATGGAGGCACTGTCGTCACAGTTGTGGGCGAAGGCCTCGGCCGCCGGGCCCCCATCTCCACCAGGCTCTTCCAGGGGCTCCAGTGGAGGAGACGGGTTCCGGGACAGTGGCAGCAACTCAGTGGAGCCATGCAGGGAAGCAGGATGCCGGGGACGTCTCTAGGGAAAGGGTGCAGGGAAGAGGCTGGGGCGCCGGCTCCTGGGGCGCCCCTTCTCACCTCCACATCCCCTGGCCGCCCCCTCACCTGGATCTCCTGAATCAGCTCCTCCGCCTTCAAAAGCTTTGCCTTCAGCTCCTCGATCTCCTGCTCCATGGGCAGCACTATCTCCCGCAGCTTCTCAGAGTCCTCGTGGGCCTGGGGGGACGTCAGGAGGTGGATGGGCAGCAACAACACCCCCAGCACCCGGGGGACCCCTCAGTTCGGTTCAGGGCTTTCTCTCAGACACCAGCTCTTCTCTCTAGAAGGTGCTGTCCACCCCATTTCAGATGTAAACGCAGAGGCTCTGAGAGCTTCTGTGACTTGCCCCAGGGCAGGAGGGAGGTAAAGGGGTCAAGGTCATGACTACCTTCCTGTTGCCCACTTCCTCTCAAACATCCATTTAAAAAAAAAAAATCCTAAAACCTTTTTAACTGAGCACATGGCCTAACTTCTACCATACCATCTACATTTCTCAGAGTTCCTATAACTAAACATGATCCTATGACTCAGTTCCAGCTAATGAGGTATAAGCAGATATGCCCATGTGAACTCCCAGGGCAACTCCTTAAAAGAACAGAATATGTCTTTCTGTACTTCCTTCTTCTTTCTTGCTGGCTGAAATGGGGATATGATGGCTGGCACTCAGTCTTCTTGGACCACAAGGCAATTTGCTACCTATGGCAAAATATCAATAGAGAAAGAGCCTGGGTTCCTAATGACTTACTGAGCTGCTATACCAGTCTGAACTTTAAGAAAAATCAACTTCTATCTTATTTAAGCCAATGCTAATTTGGATCTTCAATTACACATAGGCAAACCTCATCCTAACCTAACTGATATGTCCTCCCACACTCGCAACACAACTCGAATACTGATTCTTTCTTTTCTGTTCCCACTGAGCTTGCAGAGCAAGAGCCTCTGGATGTGTCCATTTGGCTCCTCTGACCTAACACCACCAAACCTGAGCCAACTTGCCACTGCAGTTCCTCCTGCCAAAAGTGCCAGGTCACTGAGAATGGCCCTGTCATCCACCGGGAGTTCAAGGCAGAAATTGGCCAGTCATCCTATCACCAGCCTCTTCCAATTCATGCAGCCTGCCTGCCTGCCTTCCTTCCTTCCTTCCTTCCTTCCTTCCTTCCTTCCTTCCTTC
>JAJEJO010059782.1:0-21960 GCA_020662805.1 Glaucomys volans | reverse complement strand
ATGAAGGAAATGAGAATGATTTGATTCTGATATTAGTGCAGAAATGAGCAAGTAAAGCCTATTTAAAATAGTCCTATTGAAGAAATGAAATCAGAGAGAGTAGTTACGTGGCAAGATTGCTGTGGATGCCTGTAATTCCTACACATAAGTACTTGGAATTTAGAAATGCTGTGGGATCTCCTCTTCAGGTACCCTAATTCCTATCACAACTTTAATACTTCTGATGTTGTCTCATTTTCAATTTAAGGATTTCACACGTTTTGTGTCTTCATTTTTGCATCCTAAGAGAGACTTTTTTCAGATTTTTTATGTTGTGCTACATGATTTATTTCCAGAGGCATCATTCAGTGGTATATATGCAAACATGTGAATGATGGGCTGGCATGTATGTTCTGTGGTTAAAGAAGGCCTATCCTTCCAAGTCATATGCCAGGAAGCTAAATAAGCATATGCTTAATGAGATATCCCTTGTAAGCTTCAGGATAGAGTCAGTAACTCTCCTTGTTTACACGAAATTCTGGTCCCACCATCTTGCTTTATATGCATTGCAGCTAAAGAAATTTCCTGGAATGTTTGGGTAAACCACTCACAAGGAAAACCTCTATTAGACTCCATTCCCAGTACTTGGCTTCCTCTCCAAAACCCTTCTGCATTCAGGGCACAAGATATATTCTTACTCCTCCCTGGTTGATTATTCAACTTCCAGCCCAAGTACCGGTTCTCTATTTCAGATGATGCATGCTCAAATTTCATTTGATGCCCTGCAAAAAAGTGCTATTCCTGTCCTTTTCAGGCACTTGTTTCATCCCTCAATTTTATGTTGTTGGAGGGTCATTTTTCCAGTGTGTGTGACCCTCAACTGTACTGGCATCTTCAATCTGCTGGTTAAAGTGACTTGGAAATATGTAGAGGATCCTTGCTCAGACAGGTGATAGGCAGATAAAGATAATTATACCCTTAGTGAAGACACATTGTTAAAGTGTTTCTGCTTCAATGGTGGAAGGGACGCTTGGAAACTCATCGTAAGACATTGTCTCTATACACCCTAATTGTGAGGGCATATCAGAGGTGATGGGACCTGACCAGTGGAGTGAGCATAGAATGTGTCTCTAAGAATAACAGCAACTTGCTAGCCTCCATCCTAAATGAATAGTGATGAACACATTCCTCAATATGCTGGGGATTTCAGACACTCCTCATTTGTACATGAAGTTCAACAATCCAGATTTCAGCTCTGTTCTGGTGTTCATGTGTGAAAAATGTAGCATCACTTGGTGTGTTGTTTCCCACTTCAAACCTAACACAGCAAGCTGGCCCGCATGATCCTCTGCATTGAAATATCATTGGCCATGATTGCAAGTGGTTGTTAATTCCCTAGAGCAGATCCTCAACACAGCAATGTACCCAGTGGGTTCACAGAAGCAGGAATGTCAGCATGGGACCATGCCCCTCGGACCTGTGCTGGCTTTAAATCCCACCTGTAGTCAGGCAGTCCCTCTTCTCTCCCTGATCCACTGCCCTTGGTGGGGACCAATTTCCTGTAGGGGTTCCCAATTCCCAGGAAACCATAATGCCTGCTGAGGTCCAGTGAACACATCGCCCCCTCACGGACATGGATGGTAGGGCAGCCTGTCAAGTTTCAGCAGGGTCCCTTATCTTGGATGAATTCATGTGTCTCAAAGACCCAGGGGACACCCCTCCTTCACAACCTGATTCTTCTTCTCCTGTGCTAAGAAGTTTGGATCCAATTAGTGGCAAGCAAAGATACCTTGGACCCACCTGCTTCCTCTTCACTTGCCCCAGCAGAACTTGAAAGAAACTTATTTTGAAGGTTCCTCCACATTAGCCAGATTCCAGATTCCATGGCAACCATTATGCCAATATGCTGTCATATTGCCTGTTACTGCAGGCGGAATGTGCTGTGCAGCTAGGATGACAGCTAAACCATTCTAGGAAACTGAAGTAATTCAAGGCTCAGCAGCAAGCCCTGGAAAGAGAAAAAACCTGCATTCTCCTACATGAGCCAGAAAACTCCATGCCCTTACAAACCAAACTCCTGCATGCCAGCCCTTTCCCACTGCATTCTGTACCCTTCCTCCCTATTGCACTCCTGTCCCAGGAGCAGAGGGAAATTAGTTTGGCATTTTGTCACTGGGATCAAAACCACAGTAAGGCAGTTTGTGGAGAAATGAAGGTTTGATATTTCAATGGATAGAAATTTCTGCATATAATCTCACTTCACCAAAAGTTGAGAGCAATTCCTGCAAACATAAGTACTCGAAATTTGAAAATAGAATGTGCATGATTATTCCTCTCAGCAAAAATTCCTCATGGATTCACAGATCCTGTGAGGCATCACCTCTTTCCATTCCTTGTACATATTTACACACAGGGCCTCACCAAATGATGAGATATTCCCTAATAGAAATGGAGTTTTCCCAGAAAATCCAAATTTATTTATCACCCACTTACCTGAGGTGAAAAGGAAGGTCCAGCACCTCCACAGGGGTATGCCTTTGGCCCAGCTGGTTAGAATTCCCTCAAGGAAAAGACCAGCAGGAGTGACAAGAAAGAGGCAGTTTTTAGAAATTTGCTATGAAATGGACTTTGTGTACAGGTGTGTAAGATTTCCTCAACTTCCTTTAGTCCTAAGGAACAGAGCACATAATATTTCCAACAAAGTAGTACTACTCCTACTTCCAGTGCCCTCACTGGTTCCCTAAGAAAATGCTCTGCTCATTGAGCAATTACAACTCTCTTCTTCCTTCAGGGACAGGGATGAAACTTTGCCTCCTCATGACCTCCTACACGCTGGATACGACCTGAAAAAAATGTTTATGGATGGTTTGTTATCCAAAGGCATCTACAGAATCTGACAGAAAGTATTTGACTCTGCCTTGGGTGGTTTTTCTGAAAAGCATATCACAATGGCAGGGATGCACAACATGCAGTCATCTACTTTAAGGAGCCACTTCAAGTCATGCCAAGACTCCAGTACCTAAAACTCTCTTTTCCTGTTCAAAAAGTGAACACAAAATGATTGGATAAGTCTCAAATGTATTTGAAAGTCCGTTCTAAAGAGAGTTTTCAGCAATCATCTGTGGTACCAGGAAAAAGTTCTTCCCCAGAGACCGAGTTTTCTTCAGTTGGTATTCCTGAAGATGAGGCCATTGTCAGGAAAGCAGAGGTTGTAAGTGTCTCATTCACATGCTGTCTAGTATATTTAATTAACAAGTTCTACAACATGAAAATGCTCATCAGCGTCTAAAATGGAGCAGCATTTAAAATGGACCATTCCTATAGGTGGTACATCAGGAAAGTTAATTCTGCATATTCTTAATGAGGTATCTCTTGTAAGACTCAGCAATGAGTAGAGTCAGCAATGTGGGAGGACCTTTAGGTCAACAGCAATTGAACTTATGATCAGCAACTCTCCTTGCTTACACAAAATTCTGGCCCATACTTCTTGCTGCATATGCATTGAAGCTGAAGAAAATTCTGGGACTGTATGGGGAGACCACTCACAATGCAACCTCCTTTAGAGGTCATTCACAGAATTTGGCTTCCGCTAAAACACCCTTCTACATTTAGGACACAAGATATATCCTTACTCCTCGCTGTCTGATTATTCAAATTCCAGCCCAACTACCACTTCTCTCTTTCAGAAAAATGCATGTTAAAATTTCGTGTGATGCTCTGAAACAAAGTGGTCTTCATGCCCTTATCAGGCATTTATTTCATCCCTCAATTTCATGTTGTTGGAGGATCATTGTTCCAGAGCTTGTGATGTAGACTTCATCAACTTCTTCAAGCTGATGGATAAAGTACCTTGGAAATATTCAGAGAGTCCTTGCTCAGCCAGGTGATAGTGAAGACACATTGTGAAAGTATTTCTGCATCAAAGGTGGGAGGGCTTCTTGGAAACTCATAGCATGACAATGTCTGTGTGCACCCTAATTGTAATTCCACAGCAGAGATTATGGGGTCTAACCAATGTAGTGAGCATAGAATGTGTCTTCATGATTGCCAGCGACTTGCTAGTCTACATCTTATATGTTTACTGATGAACAACCTCATCAACATGTTGGGGAGCTCAGCCAATCCTCTCTTACACTTGAAGTCCTAATCCCCAGATTCTAGCCATCTCCTCCTGGGCATTTTTGGAAAGGTGTAGCATCACATCAGAGATGATGTGTTGTTTTCCAGTTCAAACTTCACCTAACAGAGCAAGCTGCTCCACATGATCCTGTTTTCTGAAGTGTCATTGGCCATGATTGGGAGTGGTTACTAAATACCTAGGCCAAATTGCTAACACAGCAATGTACCCAGTGGGTGCAGTGAAGCAGGAGTGTCAATGTAGGTCCATGCCCCTGGGGCCTATGCTTGTCTTCGACACCCACCTGTCCTTGGGCATTCCCGCTGCTCTCCAAGTTTCAATACTACAGGTGGGGGCCAGTTGCAGGACTTCCCCATTCCCAGGAAATCATTATACTTGCTGTGGCACAATGAGCACATCGCCCCCTCATGGACATGAATGGTATGGCAACCTGTAAAGTTTCAGCAGGGTCCTTGATCTTGAATGAAGTCAGTTGTCTCAATGACCCAGGGGACATGCCCACCACACACCCTGATTCCTCTTTGTCCTGTGCTAAGAGGTTAGAATCCCATTCGTGGCAAACAAAAGGACCCTGGTCCTTGCCTGTGTCCTTTTCACTCTTCCCAGCAGAGATGGAAAAGAGCTTATCTTGAAGTTTCCTCCACAGTAGACAGACCCATATGTGACACCGGTAGCTATGGTGTTGATATTTGTTGTCATATGGCCATTCTTTGACTTCAAGAAGACTGTGCCATGCTTCTAGGATGACAGGCAAGCCATTCTTGGAAACCCAAGTTGCTCAAGGCCCAGCAACAAACCCTGGAAATAGGTAAAACTGCATTCTCCTGTATGAGCCAGAAAGTTCCAAGCCCTTCCAAACCAAATACCTGCATGCCAGCCCCTTCCACTCTACACACTATTGCTCTCCAATCTCTTGCTTTTATGTCCCAGGACCACAGAGAAACAAGATAAGCATTTCTTGAGAGGTATCCAAACCAGGGTCACAGCAGTTTGTGGAGAAATTGAACTGTAAAGGAACTCAACTTGAATGTTCCTCCTTAGTGGACAGACCCTGACATTGCTATGGTAACTCTATTGATATTGTTCTGTCTTATGGCCAATCTGTGACATCATGCAGACTGTGCCATTCTGCTAGCATGACAGGCAAGACATTCATGGAAACCCAAGTTGCTCAAGGCCTAGCAACAATCCTTGCAAAGAGAAAAAACCTGCATTCTTCTACATGAGCCAGAAAGTTCCACACCATTCCAAAGGAAACACACACATGCCAGCCCCTTCCACTCTGCATACTGTTGCTCTCCAATCTCTTGCTCTCATGTCCCAGGAGCACAGGGAGGCAGCATAGGCACTTCTTGAGAGGAATCCAAACCAGATTTGCAGCAGTTTGCAGAGACATGGATGCTTAACAGATCAATGGATATAAATTTCTGCAAATAATCTCACTGCATGGAATGCTGACAGGCATTCCTGACACATAAGTACTGGAAGTTTGAAAACTGAATGTGCATGATTATTTATCTCAGCAAATATTCGTCATAGAATCACTGATCCTTTGAGCCAATACCCTTTCCCATTCTCTATGAATATTTGTGCACTAGGCCTCACAATGATGCTGAGATATTCCCTAATAGAGAAACAGACTTTTCTCAGGAAAACAAACTTTATCAAGCATCCACTTACCTGAGGTGAAAAACAAGACCCAGGACCTGCACTGGGTATGTATTTGGCCCAGCTGATTAGAATTTCCTCAAGAACAAGGCCAGCAGGAATGAAAAGAAAGAGAGAGGTGTGAACAGTTTGTGATGCTAAGGGGTTTGTGTTCAGGTGTGTAAGATTCCAATTTACTTTAGGCCCAAAGATCAGAGCATACAATATTTCCTACAAAGGCCTACTGCTGCTACTGCCACTTCCATGGTTCCCTCAGAAACCTGTCTACTAACTGAGCAGCTACAACTCTCTACTTCCTTCAGGGACAGGAATGATGCACTTTATCCTCATGACTATATAGACATTGAGATTTAACTTGCAGAAAAGGTTTCTGGAAGGTTTGCTCTCCAAAGCCATCTACAGAATTTGGGTGTCATTTCTGCAAAACATATAACACAGTCAGCCCTGCACAATATGCAGTCATCCATCCTAAGGAGCCTCTTCAGGTCATGCCAGCCCTCCAGTATCTCAATCTTTCCTCCTCTGTTCAATCAAGTGAACACAAAATGGTTTGACAAGTCTCAGGCTTAGTTGGAAGCCCATTCTAGAGTCCTCAGCATGCACCTTTGCTTCCAAGAGAAACTGCTTCATAAAAGACCTAGATTTCTTGAGTCAGTATTCCTGATGATGAGGTCACTGTCCGGAATGCAGAGGATGTAATGGCCTCATTTATAAACTGTCAAGTGTATTGCATCATCAACTTCTACAACATTAAAATTCTCACCAGTGTCTAAAACGGATTCTTCTCAATTTTCAAGTTTTAAATTCAACTTGAACACATTTTGGGACTTCATTTTTGCCTTTCAGCAGGGAATGACTTTCAAAATGTCACTGGCACTATTGTCAATGAGAAGCAATCTGGTGTGCAGTCTCTCTGAAAAAGAAGTGGGCTTCTACGCCACAGCATTGTCCAACACATCCAAAATATCAACTTGAAAACTGAGCGATGTAGACAAAATACAGCTGCACGTGGTCCTGTGTGTACCCAATTTGTTCTTCTTTGCATATTTGTAGACATAATTTATTGAAGACTTGTATGAATTGGCACTGAATGCATAAGCTAATTTCCACTGATATCATTCTGCTGCTGCACCGGGTAGGTAAAGCCTGGTTCCCTGTCTCAGTTGAGATGCATGCTCATTATTGATGAACCAGTTTTTAAAACTCTTTTTCATTTTGAGGGATGCCTTAAAAGATGCTGTGTAGGGCTGTGTGAAGAATGGTATATTCTGAAATTTATCAAGGAAATGAGAATGATTTGTTTCTGATGTTAGTGCAGGAATGACCCAGGGCACCCTATTTAAAATAACTTTATTGAAGTCATCAGACACAAGAGTTATGTGGCATGATTGGTGTGAGTGCTTGTAATTCCTACACATAAGGACTTGGAATTTTGACATGCTGTAGGTTCTCCTTTTCAGACACCCTTAGTCCTTTCAGAACTTTCACACATATGCTTCTTTCTCTGATTTTCTATTTAAGATTTCACACCTTTTGTGTCTTCATTGTTACTGTCAAACAGAGACTTCTTTTTAAATTTGCAATGTTGTTCTCCATGATTTATTTCCAGAGGCATCATTCAGTGGTCTCTATACAATTGTGTTCTTGTGTAAATGAAGGGCTCAGGTGTACATTCTGTGGTAAATGAAGGCCTTTCCTACCAGGTCACATGGTACGAATGTTAAATATGCATATGCTTAATGAGGTACCCCTTGTAAGATTCAGGGTAGAGTCGACAATGGGGGAGAGCCTTTGGGTCCTCAGAAATTGCACTTGTGATCAGTTACTATCATTGCTTACATAAAATTCTGGGTCTTACTTCTTGCTGTATATGCATTGCAGCTGAATAAAGTTCCTGGAGTTTATGGAGACACCCTGCACAATGAAAACCTCCTTCAGAGTCCATTCACATAATTTGGCTTCTGCTCAAACACCGCTCTGCATTGAGAGAACAAGATGTATCCTTACTTCTCCCTGTTTGATTATTCAACTTCCAACCCAACTACCACTTCTCTCTTTCAGCCAGATACATGTTCAAATTTTGTGATGCCCTGTAACAATGTGGTCTTCATGTCCTTTTCAGGCACTTGTTTCATCCTTCAATTTCATGTTTTTGACAGATCATCGTACCAGGGTGTGTGACCTTGTCCTGTATTGGCATTTTCAACCTGCTGCTTAAAGTTCCTTGGAATAATGCAGTGGGTATTTGCTCAGACTGGTGAAAGTCAGGTCAAGAGAATGACACCTTAACTGAACACACTTTGTGAAAGTGTTTCAGCATCAAATGTGGAAGGGCCCCTTTGTATCTCATAGCAAGACAGTTACTGTGTGTACCCTAATTGTAAGGCAACAATAGAGATCATGGGGTCTGACCAGTGGAGTGAGCATAGAATGTGTCTCCAAGATTGCCAGCAACTTGCCATTATCCTAAATGTTTAGTGATGAACAACCTCCTCAACATGTTGGGGAGCTCAGTCATTCATCTCTTGTACTTGAAGTCCTAAAACCCAGGTCCCAACTGCCTCCTGGTGGGCATTTGTGGAAAGTTATATCATCACACCAGAGGTGGTGTGCTGTTTCCCAGTTTGAACTTCACCTAAACCACCAAGCTGCTGTGTATGATTTTGGTCACTGAAATTTCATTTTCCATCACTGTGAGTGGTTGTTAATGCCCTAGGCCATATCCCCAACACAACAATGTACCCAGTGGTTCCAGAGGAGCAGGAGTGTCAATGTAGGGTCATGACCCTGGGGCCTGTGCTTACCTTGGACACCCACCTGTCCTTGTACGTCCCTGCTTCTCCCCCTGATCCACTTCTTCTCCTGGTGGGGACCTATTGCCAGCAGGGCTTCCCCATTCCCAGGAAACCATAATGCCTGCTGCAGCCCAGTGAACACATTGCTCCCTCGTGGATATGGATGGAATGGCAATCTGTCAAGAAAATCTGGCAATCTTCAGCAGTGTCCCTAATCTTGGATGAAGTCTGATATCTTAAGGACTCAGGGGACACGCCCCCTACACACACTGCTTCCTCTTGTCCTGTGCTAAGAGGTTAGTCTTCCATTTTCAGCAAAGACCCCTGATACATGCCTGCATCCACTTCATTCTACCCAGCAGAGCTGGAAAAGATCTTATCCTGAAGGTTACTCCACAGTAGCTAGAACCTGAAGAGATTCCAGTTGCCAATGGAAAACAATGCCATTGTGCTGTCATTAGGCCATTCTGTGACAGGCAGAATGTGCCATGCAGTGAGGATGACAGGAAAGGCATTTTTGGAAAGTCAATTTGCTCAAGGCCCAGCAATAAGCCCTGGACTGAGAGAAAAGTCTGCATTTTCCTACTTGACCTAGAAAACTCCAGGCCTTTTCATGCCAAACTCCCACATTCCAGACACTTTGATTCTGCTACTGGAACTCTCCTCTCTCTTGATCGCATGTCCCAGGAGCACAAGGGAGCAATTAGGCATTTCTTGAGATGTATCCTATCCAGGGTCACAGCAATTTGCAGAGAAATGAAGGCTTGACAGTTCAACATGTAGAACTTTCTGCAAATAATCTCACTGCTAAGAATGTTGAGAGGAATTTCTGTAAGCAAAGGTACTGAAAGTTTGAAAACTGAATGTGCATGTTTATTTCTCTCAGCAAACATCCTTCATGCATTCACAGATTCTTTGAGCCATCACCTCTTGCAATTCCCTATACATATTTACACATTGGGCCTTGCCAAGATTCTGAAACATTCCATAATCGTGAAACAGACCTTTCTCAGGAAAACCAATTTTATCAAGCACTGACATACCTGAGGTGAAAATTAAGGCCCATGAGCTCCATTTGGGTATGCATTTGACCCAGCTGTGCTTACCCAGCTGGTGAGAATTTTCTCAATGAAAAGACAGTAGGAGTGAAAAGAAAGACACAGTTGTTAACAGTTTGTGATGATAAGGGCTTTGTTTTCAGGTGTGTAAGATTTCCTCAATTTCTATAGGCCCAAAGATCAGAGCACATAATATTTCCTACAAAGACCTACTTCTCCTACAGCCACTTGCCTCCGTTTTCCCTCAGAAAACGCTCTCCTATTTGAGAAGCTACAACTCTCTTCTTCCATCAGGCACAGGAATTAAACACTTTCTCCTTGTGACTGCCTAGACTTTAGTTATGTGGCACAATTGGTGTGGATGACTGTAGTTCCTACCCATAAGGACTTGGAATTGTGAAATTCTGTAGGATCTCAGGTACCCTAAGTCCTATCATACCTTTCGCTCATACTGCTTTCTGTTTTTCAATTTAGGACTTCATGCCATTTGTGTGTTCATTGTTCCATCCTAACAGAGAATATTTTTAGATTTGTGATTTTGTTCTGCCTGATTTATTTCCAGGGGCATCATTCAGTGGTCCACATGGAAATTTGTACTTGTGTAAAATGAAGTGCTCAGGCATAAGTTTTATAGTGAAAGAGGGCCTTTCCAACCAGTTCATATGGCAGGAAAGCAAGACCTGTATATTCTTCATGAAAAATCCATTGTAAACTTCAGATAAGAGTCAGCAACGTGGGAGGGCCGTTAGTTCCTCAGTAAGTTCACTTGTGATCAATAGCTATCATTGCTTGAACAAAAATCTGGCTATTAGTTCTTGCTCTATTTGCATTGCAGCTGAAGAAAGTTCCTGGAATGTTTGGGGAGACCACTCACAAGGACAACCTCTTTTAGAGTCCATTCACAGAAATTGGTTTCCTCTACAACACCCTTCTGCATTTAGGGTACAAGATATATCCTTACTCCTCCCTGTCTGATTATTCAACTTCTCTCTTCCAGACGGATGCATGTGAAAATATCGTGTGATGCCCTGTAACAGGGTGTTCTTCCTGCCCATATCAGGCACTTGTTTCATCCCTCAATTTCGTGTTGTTGGAGGATCATTGCTCCATAGTGTGTGACGTAGTCTTTATCAACCTCTTCAAGTTGATGGGTAAAGTGCTTTGGAAATATGCAGAGGTTCATTGCTCAGACAGGTGATAAGCAGTTCAAGAGAATTGCACCTTAAATGATGACACATTGTGAAAGTGTTCCTGCATTAAATGGTTAGTAGAATCACCTCTTGAAAATTCATAGCAAGGCAATTTGTGAGCGCACCCTAATTGTAAGACCACAGCACAGGTGGTGGGGCCTGTCCAGTGGAGTGAACATTGAATGTGTTTCCAAGACTGCCAGCAACTTGCTAGCCTCCATTCTAAATGTTTAGTGATGAATAGCCTCCTCAACATGTTGGAGGGCTCAGCCACTTCTCTCTTGTACTTAGAAGTCCTAAAATCCAGGTTCCAGCTTCCTCCTGCTAGGGCATTTGTGGAAAGGTGTAGGATCACCCTAGAGTTGGTGTGTTGTCTCCCAGTTCAAAATTCACCTGACCCAGCAAGCTGCCCTGAATGACCCTCTTCTCTGAAATGTCATTGGCCATCATTGCAAGTGGATGCTAATTCACTAGGCCAGAATCCCAAAACAGCAATGTACCAAGTTAGTCCATGGAAGCAGGAGTGTCAGCATAGGGCCATACTCCAGGGGCTGTGCTTGGCTTGGAGACACACCTGTCCTCATTCACTCCAGCTTTTCTTCCTGATCCACTACTCCTGGTTGGGAACAATTGCCTGCATGGGGTGCCCATTTCCTAGAAATAATAATACCTGCTGTGGTCCAGTGAGCACATCGCCTCTTCATGGACATGGATGGTATGGCAACCTGTCAAGTTTCAGCAGGGTCTGCTATGTTAGAGAAGTCAGAAATCTCACAGCCCCAGGGTACAAGCCCACTACGCACCCTGTTTCCAATTCTCCTGTGCTAAGATGTTAGGATTCCATTTGTGGCAAACAAGAAACCCCTGGTACTCACCTGCTTCTCCTACACTCTACCCAGCAGAGCTGGAAATGAGCTTATTTTGAAGGTTCCTCTACAAAAGCCAGAACCTGAAGAGAATCCAGTTGCCATGGCAACCATGATGCCATTGTGGTGTCATACCACCTTTCTGTGACTGGAGGAGGAATGTGCCATGCAGATAGGATGAAAGCCAAGCTATTCTTGGAAGCCCATGTTGCTCAGTGCCCAAGAGAAAAAATCTGCATTCTCCTACATGAGCCAGAAAATTCCACGCCCTTCCAAATCATACCCCGCCTGGCAGCCCCTTCTACTCTGCATACTGTAGCTCTCCTCTCTTTTGCTCCCATGAGCTAGGAGCACAGGGAAACAAGATAGGCATTCCTTGAGTGGCACCAAAACCAAGGATGCAGCAGATTTCAGAGAAATGAAGGCTTGACAGTTCAATGGGTAGAACTTTTTATGTATAATATCACTGCAAAATTGTTGAGAGTTGTTCAAGCAATCCTAAGTACTGGATGTTTGAGATGTGAATGATTATTTTCTCAGAAAATTTTCTCCATGGTTTCACAGATCCTGATGCCAAAACCTCTTCCCATTCCCTATATATATTTAAACACTGGGAGTCACCAAGGTGCTGAGACATTCACTAATAGAGAACCAGACTTTTCCCAGGAAAACCAACTTTATCCAACACCCACTTACCTGAGGTGAAAAGCAAGGTCCAGCACCTCCACTGGGGTAAGCATTTGGACCAGATGGTTGAAATATCCTCAAGGAAAAGGCCAGCAGGAGTGAAAAGAGAGACATGTGTGACCAGTTTGTGATGGTAAGGGTTTTGTGTTCAGGTGTGTAAGATATCCTCAATTACCTTTAGGATTAAAGATCAGAGCATATAATATTTCCTACAAGAACTTCTTCCCCTACTGCCATTTTCCTTCAGGCTTCCCACATAAAACTGTCTGCTCCATGAGCAACTGCAACAATCTTCTTCCTTAAAGGCAAGGATGAAATTTATGTCCTCATGACTACTCAGACACTGGGATTTGACTAGCAAAAAGGTTTCTGGATGGTTCATTCTCTTAAGACATCTCCAGAATTAAATAGAATGTATGGGACTCTGCCTTGGGTGTTTTTGCTGGAAAGAATATCACACAGGCAGGCCTGCACAATATGCAGTCATCTATCTCAAGGATCCACTTCAGGTGATGCCAACACTTCACCACCTAAACCTTTCCTCCTCTGTCCAATCAAGTGAAGAAAAATCGGTTGGATAAGTCTCAGATTTACTTGAATACCCATTCCAAAGAGAGTCTCCAGAAAGAAGCTATGGTGCCAGGAAAAATTCTTCCCCAGAAACCTAGATTTCTTGAGTCTTTTCCTGAGGATGAGTACACTCTCAGGAATGCAGAGGTTGTAAAAGTCTCATTCATATGCTGTAAAATGTATTGCATCAGCAAGTTCTACAACATGAAAATGCTCACCAGGGTCTAAAATGAATTCTTCTCCATTTTCAGTTATTGAAGTTCAGGTTGAACACATTTTGAGACTTCAATGCTACCTTTCAGCAGGGAATGAGTTTCAAAATATCACTCTCACTAGTGTTTGTCAAGGAGAAGCATTCTGGTGTGCACTGCACTCTCTCTGCAAGAGAAGTGGGCTTCTACACCACAAAATTGCACAACACAACCACAATATGAACTTGAAAACTGAGAGATGAAGCCAAACACAACTGCACATGAGTCTGGGTGTACTCAGGTTATTGTTCTTGGTAAGTTCATAGACTTCATTTATTAAAGACTTGCATGAATTGGCACTGGATACATTAGTTAACTTCTGCTGATATCCTTCAGCAACCTGGTTTCCTGTACACTTTGAGATCCAGGTTCATTACTAATGAAGGATATTTATCAGACTTGCTCATTTTGAGGGATGTCTTGAGAGATACTGTGTAGGGATGGGTGATGAATGGTATGTTCTGAATTATATCAAGGTAATGAGAATCTCTTGATTTTGTTGTTAGTGCTTGGATGACCCAGGAAAGCCTATTTAAAATAATCCTATTTAAGAAATGAAGACAGATAGGGTAGCTACATGCCATGATTATGTGGATGCCTGTAATTCTTATACACAAGGACTTGGAATTTTGAAATGCTGTAGGATCTCCTTTTCTGGCACCCTAAGTCCAATCACACCTTTCTTACTTATGCTGCTTTCTCTGCTATTCAATTTAGGATATTACACCTTTTGTATCTTCATTGTTGCATCCAAATAGAGACATTTACATTTAGATTTGGGATATTGTTCTGCATGATTTATTTCCAGAGCCATCATTCAGTGGTCAGGATGCAAATTTGTACTTGTGTAAACGAAGGTCTGTGGTGTACATTCTGTGGTGAAAGAAGGCCCTTCCTACCAGTTCTTAGCACAAAAGAGCTAATTCTGACTATGCTTAATGAGGTATCTATTGTAAGATTCAGGATAGAGGCAGCAATGGGGAATGCCTTTAGGTCCTCATCAGTTGCACTTGTGATCATTTGCTCTCCTTGTTTCCACAAAAATATGGCCACTGCAGGGCATGGTGGCGACGCCTGTAATCCCAGCACTTGGGAGGCTGAGGCAGGAGGATTGCGAGCTCAAAGCCAACCTCAGCAACTTAGTGAGGCCATAAGCAATTCAGTGAGACCCTGTCTCTAAATAAAATACAAAATAGGGCTGGGGATGTGGCTCCGTGGTGTAGTGCCCCTGGGTTCAATCCCCAGTACAAAAACAAAAAAACAAAACAAAACAAACAAACAAACAAAATATATATATATATATATATATATATATATATATATATATATCCACTACTCCTTGCTGTATTTGCATTGCAGCTGAAGAATCCTCCTGGAATATTTTGGGCACCACTCACTAGGACATATTCTTTTAGTGTCCATTCACAGAGGTTCTTTTACTCTTCAAAACCCTTCTGCATTTAGTGCACAAGATATATTCTTCTTCCTCCCTGTTTGATAATTCAACTTCCAGTCCAATTGCCATTTCTCTATTTCAGGTGAACACATGTACAATTTTCATAGATGCCCTGTAACAAAGTTCTTGTCGTGTCCTTATCAGGAACTTTTTTCCTCCATTAAATTCAGGGTGTGGGACCCTGGCCTGTATTGGCATCTCCAAACTGCTGGATAAAGTGCTTTGAAAATATGCCAAGGGTCCTTGCTGAGACAGTGATAGGCACCTCAAGAGAATTACATCTAAATTGAGGACACATTATGAAATTGTTTCTGCATCAAAAGTGAGTGGAAAGGCACTAGGAAAATCATAGCAAGACAATTTTGAAGTGCACCCTAATTATAGGACCATGGCAGAGGTTGAGTGGCCTTACCAATGGAATTAGCATAGAAAGTGTCTTCAAGAGTGTCAGCAATTTTCTAGCCTCCATCCTAAATTTTTAGTGAAGAACATCCTCTTCAAAATGTTGGGGAGCTCAGCCCCTCCTCACTTGTACTTAGAAATCCTAAAATGCAGGTTCCAGCTGTCTCTGGTAGGGGCATTTATGGAATGGTAAAGCATCACACCAGAGTTTGTGTGCTGTTTCCCAGTTCAAAATTCACCTAACACAGAAAGATGCCCTGCATGATCCTCTTCTCTGAAGTGTCATTGGCCATAATTGTGAGAGGTTGCTAAAACCTAAGTCACATTCCTAACACAGCAATGTACCCAGTGAGTCTAGAAAAGGAGTGTTAATGTATGACGATGCCCCTGGGGTCTGTGCTTGGCCTGGAGACCCACGTGTCCTCTGGCACTCTTGCTAATTGCCTGCAGATTGTCCCCATTCCAAGTTAATCATATTGTGCTAATCCTGCTCTCAGTCAGCACTTATTTCATCCCTCATTTTCAGAATCATTTGTTGAGGATCATTGTTCCAGGGTGTGAGACCCTGGCCTGTTCTATATATCCCCAAGCTGCTGGTTCATGTGCCCATGGAAATGTGCATAGGGTTTTTATTGCAGGCAATAGGTAGGTCAAGAGAATTACACCATTCACAGTGTGAATGTGTTTCTGTATCAAAGGGAGAATTGAAGGGCCCTTGGAATCTCATTGCAAGAAAATTTCTGAGTTCACCCTAATTATAAGACAAGCCCAAATGTGGTGGGGTCTGACTGTTGGAGTAAGCATGGAATGCCTCTGCTAGAATACCGGCAACTTTCTAAACTCAATCCTTAATATTAGTGATGAGGAACCCCTTCGACACACTAGGAGAATCAGCCCCTCCTCACTTGTACTTCAACTCCTCAATCCCAGGTTCCAGCTGTCTCCTGTTGGGCCATTCATGGAAACTGTAACATGATACAAGAGTTGGTGTGTTTTTTCCCTCTTCAAATTTCACCTATCCCACCAAGCCACCCCACATGCTCCTCTTCCCCTAAATGTCAATGGACATCACCTCAAGGGTCTGCTAATTCCCTAGGCCAATTTAACACCTCAGCAGTGTACCAGGTGTGTCCAGGAGTGTTCATAGATTCATGTCACTGGGACTTGTTCTAGGTTTGGTGAGATATATCTTTGGGAGCCCCTGCTTCTCACTATTCCTGGTGGGGACCAATTGTCTGCTGGGGGTCCCCATTCCCAGTTAATCTTGATGCCTCCTGCGACCTGGTGAGCACATCATCACCTCTTGAACATGGATGGTATGGCCTCCTGTCAGGTTTCAAAAGGGTTCCTCATCTTGGATAAAATCAGATATCCCCAAGTCCCAGGGGACATACACACTACACACCCTGCTTCCTCTTCTCCTGTGCTAAAAGATTTGGATCCATTTGTGGCAAACAAAAGACTCCTGGTACTCACCTGCTTCCTCTTTACTCTCACCAGCAGAGTTGTAAAAGAGCATAACTTGAAGTTTCATCCACAGTAGCCAAGCCTGAAGAGACTCCAGTGCCTTGGGAACCGTGATGTTATTGGCCTTCCTGTGACATCAGGCAGTATGTGCCAGACATATTGGATAACATACATGCCATTCCTGGAAATCCAAGTTCCTCAAGACCCAGCAACAAGCCCTGAAAAGAGAAAAAACCTGCATTCTCCTACCTGAGAAAGAAAACTCCATGCCTTTCCAATTCAAACTCCCACATGCCAGCCCCTTACACTCTGCATACTGGAGGAATCCCCTCCCTTGGCCTCATGTAACAGGAACACAGGGAAAAAAGTTAGGCATTTCTTGAATGGGATCAAAATCAGGGAAGCAGTATTTCCTGGAGAATTGAAGGCTTGACAGTTCAATGGTTAGAACTTTCTGCAAATGATCTCACTGCAAGTAATGCTGAGAGAAGTTCCTGCAAACAAAACTACTGGAAGTTTGAGAACTGAATGCAGATGTTTTTTTCCTCTGAGCAAATATTATTCATGGATTCACAGATCCTGGAGCCATCACCTCTTGCATTTCCTCTACATATTTACACACTGTGCCTCGCCTAGAGGCTGAGACTTTCCCAAATTAGGGAAATAGACTTTTATCAGGAAAAGGAACTTTTTAAAGCACCCAATTATGTGAGATGAAAAGCAAGGTCTAGCACCTCCATTGGGGTATACATTTGCCCCAGCTGGTTAGAAGTTCCTCAAGGAAAAGGCCTGCAGGAATGAAAAGAAAGAGAGTTGTGAGAATTCTACAATATAAGGGAATCATGTTCAAGTGTGAATGATTCTCTCAATTTCCTTTTTTACTTAAAGATGAGAAAATGTAATATTTCTTACAAAGATCTACTTCTACTACTGATCCACATATCCATGGTACCTTCTGATAATTGTCTGCTCTTGTGGGAGCTCTAACTCCCTTGAAAATGCTAAACATGGTATAAATTGGTATCTTCCACATTGTTGCTTTTTGAAGATCAGGTTGAGCCCATCTGGGACTTCCTTATTGCTTTACAGCAGAGAATGACTTTCAACACATCACTGCAACTGGTGTTTGTGAAGGATAAGCTTTTTGGGGCACACTGCAGTCTCTCTGCAAAATATGTGGACATCTACACTTCAAAGTTGTCCCACACAACCCATAATCAACTTGAATTTGTGAGATGTAGGCAAAGCACAGCTATATGTGGCCATGGGTGTACTCAGTGTAATGTGCTGTGCATATTTATAGACAACATTTATTAAAGACATATGAATTGGCACTGAATATATAAATTTACTTCCACTGATATCATTTAGAAGTGACAAAGGCTATGTAAAGCCTGTTTTCCCTGTATCACTTGAGGTCTACATTACTAATGAAGTATTTTTTCAGACATTTGTTCATTTTGAGGGATGTCTTAAGAAATGCTATGTACGGATGGGTGAAGGATGTTATATTCTCATCTTCAGCAAAGAAATGAGAATGATTTGATTCTGATGTTAGTGCAGGGGTGACCCAAGAGAGACTATGAAATATAATCCTATTTTAAGAATGACTTCAGGGACTGAATTGTGTCACCATTGGTGTGGTACCTTTAATTCCCACAAAAAATGACTTAGAATTTCAAGAAACTGTAAGAGTTCCCTGTCCTACACCAAATGCCTCATTACACCATTCATACTTCCGCTGTATTCTCTGTTTCTCAAATTAAGCCTTTACACACACAATGTCTTCTAGTGGCATCATAACAGAGATGTTTGAGTTGAGGTTGCAATGTTGTGCTGCACACTTTATGTCCAGGTGAATCATTCAGTGGTCCATGTGCATTTTTGTACTTGTGCAAATTGAAGTGCCTGAGTGCACATGTTGTGGTGAAGGAAGGACTTTCCTACCAGGTCATATATCAGGAAAGCTAAATATGCATACACTTAATAAGGTATCACTTTTAAGCTTCAGTGTAGAGTCAGCAATGTGGGGGATATTAGGTCCTTAGCAGGTGCACTTATGTTCAGTAACTCTCCATGATTATAGAACTCTCTGTCCCATATTTCTTGCTGTATTTGCATAGCATAATGGAGCTGAAGAAATTTCTGTGAATGCTTGGGGAGACCACCCACAAAGTCATCCTCTTTTAGAGTTCATTTACAGGTGTTTTCCTCTCCATCACACATCTGCATTTTGTGCACAAAAGATATCCTTTACTCCTCCCTGTTTGAATATTCAACTTCCATGCTTTCTACTATTCCTCTCTTTCAGCTGGTTGCATGTTCACATTTCATGTGATGCCCTCTAACAATGTGCTCATCCTGCATCAGTCAGCACTTCTTTCACTCCTCCTTTTCAAGTTTGTGAAGGATCATTGTTCCAGAGTGTGTGACTCTGGCCTGGAGGAACCACCTTCAACCTGCTGGTTAAGGTTTTCCTGGAAATGTGCAGAGGACCCTATTCAGGCATGCAATAGGCAGGTCAGTGAAGACACATTGTGCTTGGGTGTCTGCATCAAAGTTTGAGTTGAAGGGACCCTTGGAATCTCATACCAAGAAAATTTATGAGTTCGCCCTACGTGTAAGACAAGCAAATGTGGTGGTGTCTGACTGGTGAGTAAGAATGTAATGTCTCTGCTAGATTTCCAACAACTTGCTAGCCTCCATACTTAAAGATTCGTGATGAAGAACCACCTGAATCCATTGGGAAGGTCAGCCACTAATCACTTGTATTTAAACTCCTAAGTCCCAGGTTCCAACTGCCTCTTTTTGGATCATTCACAGAAAGTGTGGCATGACACCTGACTTGGTGTGTCCTTTCCTGCTTCAAACTTCACCTAACCCACCTAGAGGCCCCACATGCTCCTCTACTCTCAAATGTCAGTGGACATAATTGTGAGCATCTGGTAAGGCCCTAGGCTAATTTCATACCTCGGCAATGTGCCAAGTGAGCCCAGACCAGCAGGAGTGTATTCCTAAATCCATGGCCCTGGGGCCTGTTCTAGGTTTCGTGATCCACATATCCTTGGCCACCACCTTGGACCAGCTTTACTCCCTGGTCCACTAATCCTGGTGGCAAGCAATTCCTGCAGGGTGTCCCCATTACCAGGAAATCATAATGCCTCCTGCGGCCCAGTGAGTACATCAACACCATAAGGTCCCGGAGGCTCTGGGAACTGGTCAGCTTTCAAAAGAGTCCCTTAACTTGGATGAAGTCAGATGTCTCAAACCTGAAGGGGACACCCATCCTACACAGTCTGATTTCTGTTCTCTTGTGTACAAAGGTAAGAATCACATTTGAGGCCAAGAACAGACTGCTGGGACTCGCTTGCATCCTCTTCCCTCTTCCACATTCAGCTTAAAAAGTGCATTCCTTGAAGAATCCTCTGCAGTAGCCAGAATCTGATAAGGCAATTGTGACGACATTGTGCTCTCCTATGGCCTTTCTGTCACTGCAGGAGGTATGTGCAATGCACTGAGAATGCAACCAAGCCAGCCTTGGAAGCCCAAGTTGATCAAGGCCCAGCAGAAAGCCCTGGAAAGAGAAAAAACTGCATTCTCATACATGGGCCTGAAAACTCCATGCCCTTCCAATTCAAACTCCCACATGCCAGCCCCTTCCACTCTGCATAGTGTAGCTCTCCCCTCTCTTTGTCTCTTGTTCCAGGATCTCAGGGAAAAATGTTAGGCATTCCTTGAGTCAGATCAAAATTAGAGAAGCAGCATGTTGTGAAGCGCTGAAGGCTTGACAGTTCATTGGGTAGAACTTTCTCCAAATCATTTCACTGCAAGGAATGTTGAGAGAAATTCATGCAAATATAAACATAACCACTAGAAGTTTGAAAACTAATTACAGATTATTTTTCTCTGGGCAAATATTTCTCATGGATTCACAGATCCTGTCAGCCATCACCTCTTCTCTTTGCCCTTTCACATTTTCACACTATTCCTCACCTAGATGCTGAGAAATTCCCTCAATAGGGAAGTAGACTATTCCCAGAAAACCAGCTTTTTCAAGCACCCACTTACCTGAGGTGAAAAGCAAGGTCCAGCTCCTCAACTGGGGCATGCATTTGGCTCAGCTAGTTTGTCTTTCCACAAGTAAAAGACCAGAAGGAATGGAATGAAAAAGACAGGTGTGAGCAGTGTGCAGTGTCTGTGCTTGATGTTCAGGTATGAAAGATTACCTCAAATTCCTTTGGTCCTAAAAATCAGAGCATATAATATTTCTTACAAAGTCCTACTTCAACTACTGCCCCACACGTCATTTGTTCCCTCTGAAAATTTTCTGCTCTTGCAGAAGCCATAACTCCCTTTATTCCTGAAGGGACAGGGATGAAAGTTAGTATCCTTATGACTCCCTAGACATTGGGATGTGACCTGCAACAATGGTTTCAGCCTGCATTGTTATCCAAAGCCTTCTACACAATTTGATAGAAATTCTTGGGCTCTGCATTGGGTGGTTTTTCGTCAAAGCATATCACATAGTCAGGCCTGCACAATAGTCATCTACCTTAAGAATCCAATTCAGGTCATTCCAATCCTCTAGTATCTCAAACTTTCCTCTGCTGTTCAATCAAGTGAACTCAGAAACTTTGAATAAGTCTCAGATGTAGCTGCAAGTCCATTTGAAAGAGAGTTTTCAGCCAGCAGCATTGGATCCAGGGAACAATTCTTCCCCAGATATTAAGATTTCTGGAGTTTGTATTCCTGAATACAGGAATGCAGAGGTAGTAATGGTCTCATTAATATGCTGGCAAGTGTATTGCAACAGCTAGTTCTACAACATGAATCTGGGCACCAAGGTCTAAATGGTTTCTTCTCCATTTTCAGGTTTGAAGATCAGGTTGAATACATGTGTGACTTCCATATTGCTTTTCAGCAGGGAATGACTTTCAAAATATCTCTGGTACTAGTGCTTGCTAAGTAGAAGATATCTGGGTCACACTGCAGTCTCTCTGCAGAAGACTTGGCTTCTAAACCTCAGATCCAAAACCACCGTTGGTATATGCACTTTTCCCAGTATGATAGAGTTTATTCAATGAGAGCTCAGAATGAATGAGAACAATGAGATACGTGCGAGCTGTTTGGAATTGTAAGAACTTCATGCTCAGGTGCGAAATATTATCTCAATTTCCATTGGTTCCAAGATCAGAGGATCTAATGTTTCTTACAAATGTCCACTCCTCCTTCTGTCAAATGCCTCCATGCTTCCCTCAGATAATTTTCTGCTCATTGAGCAGCTTCAACACTCTTCTTCATTAAAGAGAGGGAGAACTCTTTCCATCCTCATTACACCCTAGACTTTGAGATTTCACCTGCAACAAAGGATGCTGGTGGCATTCATCTCAAAAGGGATCTAGATAATTTGATATATATTTTTGACTGATCATT
>JAJEJO010059781.1:0-21977 GCA_020662805.1 Glaucomys volans | reverse complement strand
ATGAAGGAAATGAGAATGATTTGATTCTGATATTAGTGCAGAAATGACCAAGTAAAGCCTATTTAAAATAGTCCTATTGTAGAAATGAAATCAGAGAGAGTAGTTACGTGGCAAGATTGCTGTGGATGCCTGTAATTCCTACACATAAGTACTTGGAACTTAGAAATGCTGTGGGATCTCCTCTTCAGGTACCCTAATTCCTATCACAACTTTAATACTTCTGATGTTGTCTCATTTTCAATTTAGGATTCCACACGTTTTGTGTCTTCATTTTTGCATCCTAACAGACTTTTTTCAGATTTTTTAGGTTGTGCTACATGATTTATTTCCAGAGGCATCATTCAGTGGTATATATGCAAACATGTGAATGATGGGCTGGTGTGTATGTTCTGTGGTTAAAGAAGGCCTATCCTTCCAAGTCATATGCCAGGAAGCTAAATAAGCATATGCTTAATGAGATATCCCTTGTAAGCTTCAGGATAGAGTCGTAACTCTCCTTGTTTACACGAAATTCTGGTCCCTCCATCTTACTTTATATGCATTCCAGCTAAAGAAATTTCCTGGAATGTTTGGGTAAACCACTCACAAGGAAAACCTCTATTAGACTCCATTCCCAGTACTTGGCTTCCTCTCCAAAACCCTTCTGCATTCAGGGCACAAGATATATTCTTACTCCTCCCTGGTTGATTATTCAACTTCCAGCCCAAGTACCGGTTCTCTATTTCAGATGATGCATGCTCAAATTTCATTTGATGCCCTGCAAAAAAGTGCTATTCCTGTCCTTTTCAGGCACTTGTTTCATCCCTCAATTTTATGTTGTTGGAGGGTCATTTTTCCAGTGTGTGTGACCCTCAACTGTACTGGCATCTTCAATCTGCTGGTTAAAGTGACTTGGAAATATGTAGAGGATCCTTGCTCAGACAGGTGATAGGCAGATAAAGATAATTATACCCTTAGTGAAGACACATTGTTAAAGTGTTTCTGCTTCAATGGTGGAAGGGACGCTTGGAAACTCATCGTAAGACATTGTCTCTATACACCCTAATTGTGAGGGCATATCAGAGGTGATGGGACCTGACCAGTGGAGTGAGCATAGAATGTGTCTCTAAGAATAACAGCAACTTGCTAGCCTCCATCCTAAATGAATAGTGATGAACACATTCCTCAATATGCTGGGGATTTCAGACACTCCTCATTTGTACATGAAGTTCAACAATCCAGATTTCAGCTCTGTTCTGGTGTTCATGTGTGAAAAATGTAGCATCACTTGGTGTGTTGTTTCCCACTTCAAACCTAACACAGCAAGCTGGCCCGCATGATCCTCTGCATTGAAATATCATTGGCCATGATTGCAAGTGGTTGTTAATTCCCTAGAGCAGATCCTCAACACAGCAATGTACCCAGTGGGTTCACAGAAGCAGGAATGTCAGCATGGGACCATGCCCTGGGACCTGTGCTGGCTTTAAAACCCACCTGTGGTCAGGCAGTCCCTCTTCTCTCCCTGATCCACTGCCCTTGATGGGGACAATTGCCTGTAGGGGTTCCCAATTCCCAGGAAACCATAATGCCTGCTGAGGTCCAGTGAACACATCGCCCCCTCATGGACATGGATGGTAGGGCAGCCTGTCAAGTTTCAGCAGGGTCCCTTATCTTGGATGAATTCATGTGTCTCAAAGACCCAGGGGACACCCCTACTTCACAACCTGATTCTTCTTCTCCTGTGCTAAGAAGTTTGGATCCAATTAGTGGCAAGCAAAGATCCTTTGGACCCACCTGCTTCCTCTTCACTTGCCCCAGCAGAACTTGAAAGAAACTTATTTTGAAGGTTCCTCCACATTAGCCAGATTCCAGATTCCATGGCAACCATTATGCCAATATGCTGTCATATTGCCTGTTACTGCAGGCGGAATGTGCTGTGCAGCTAGGATGACAGCTAAACCATTCTAGGAAACTGAAGTAATTCAAGGCTCAGCAGCAAGCCCTGGAAAGAGAAAAAACCTGCATTCTCCTACATGAGCCAGAAAACTCCATGCCCTTACAAACCAAACTCCTGCATGCCAACCCTTTCCCACTGCATTCTGTACCCCTCCTCCCTATTGTACTCCTGTCCCAGGAGCAGAGGGAAATTAGTTTGGCATTTTGTCACTGGGATCAAAACCAAAGTAAGGCAGTTTGTGGAGAAATGAAGGTTTGATATTTCAATGGATAGAAATTTCTGCATATAATCTCACTTCACCGAAATTTGAGAGCAATTCCTGCAAACATAAGTACTCGAAGTTTGAAAACAGAATGCACATGATTATTCCTCTCAGCAAAAATTCCTCATGGATTCACAGATCCTGTGAGGCATCACCTCTTCCCATTCCCTGTACATATTTACACACAGGGCCTCACCGAATGATGAGATATTCCCTAATAGAAATGGAGATTTCCCAGAAAATCCAAATTTATTTATCACCCACTTACCTGAGGTGAAAAGGAAGGTTCAGCACCTCCACGGGGGTATGCCTTTGGCCCAGCTGGTTAGAATTTCCTCAAGGAAAAGACCAGCAGGAGTGACAAGAAAGAGGCAGTTTTTAGAAATTTGCTATGAAATGGACTTTGTGTACAGGTGTGTAAGATTTCCTCAATTTCCTTTAGTCCTAAGGAACAGAGCACATAATATTTCCAACAAAATAGTACTACTCCTACTTCCAGTGCCCTCAATGGTTCCCTAAGAAAATGTTCTGCTCATTGAGCAATTACAACTCTCTTCTTCCTTCAGGGACAGGGATGAAACTTTGCCTCCTCATGACCTCCTACACGCTGGATATGACCTGAAAAAAAGTTTATGGATGGTTTGTTATCCAAAGGCATCTACAGAATTTGACAGAAAGTCTTTGACTCTGCCTTGGGTGGTTTTTCTGAAAAGCATATCGCAATGGCAGGGATGCACAACATGCAGTCATCTACTTTAAGGAGCCACTTCAAGTCATGCCAAGACTCCAGTACCTCAAACTCTCTTTTCCTGTTCAAAAAGTGAACACAAAATGATTGGATAAGTCTCAAATATATTTGAAAGTCCATTCTAAAGAGAGTTTTCAGCAATCATCTGTGGTACCAGGAAAAAGTTCTTCCCCAGAGACCGAGTTTTCTTCAGTTGGTATTCCTGAAGATGAGGCCATTGTCAGGAAAGCAGAGGTTGTAAGTGTCTCATTCACATGCTGTCTAGTATATTTAATTAACAAGTTCTACAACATGAAAATGCTCATCAGCGTCTAAAATGGAGCAGCATTTAAAATGGACCATTCCTATAGGTGGTACATCAGGAAAGTTAATTCTGCATATTCTTAATGAGGTATCTCTTGTAAGACTCAGCAATGAGTAGAGTCAGCAATGTGGGAGGACCTTTAGGTCAACAGCAATTGAACTTATGATCAGCAACTCTCCTTGCTTACACAAAATTCTGGCCCATACTTCTTGCTGCATATGCATTGAAGCTGAAGAAAATTCTGGGACTGTATGGGGAGACCACTCACAATGCAACCTCCTTTAGAGGTCATTCACAGAATTTGGCTTCCGCTAAAACACCCTTCTACATTTAGGACACAAGATATATCCTTACTCCTCGCTGTCTGATTATTCAAATTCCAGCCCAACTACCACTTCTCTCTTTCAGAAAAATGCATGTTAAAATTTCGTGTGATGCTCTGAAACAAAGTGGTCTTCATGCCCTTATCAGGCATTTATTTCATCCCTCAATTTCATGTTGTTGGAGGATCATTGTTCCAGAGCTTGTGATGTAGACTTCATCAACTTCTTCAAGCTGATGGATAAAGTACCTTGGAAATATTCAGAGAGTCCTTGCTCAGCCAGGTGATAGTGAAGACACATTGTGAAAGTATTTCTGCATCAAAGGTGGGAGGGCTTCTTGGAAACTCATAGCATGACAATGTCTGTGTGCACCCTAATTGTAATTCCACAGCAGAGATTATGGGGTCTAACCAATGTAGTGAGCATAGAATGTGTCTTCACGATTGCCAGCGACTTGCTAGTCTACATCTTATATGTTTACTGATGAACAACCTCATCAACATGTTGGGGAGCTCAGCCACTCCTCTCTTACACTTGAAGTCCTAATCCCCAGATTCTAGCCATCTCCTCCTGGGCATTTGTGGAAAGGTGTAGCATCATATCAGAGATGATGTGTTGTTTTCCAGTTCAAACTTCACCTAACAGAGCAAGCTGCTCCACATGATCCTGTTTTCTGAAGTGTCATTGGCCATGATTGGGAGTGGTTACTAAATACCTAGGCCAAATTGCTAACGCAGCAATGTACCCAGTGGGTGCAGTGAAGCAGGAGTGTCAATGTAGGTCCATGCCCCTGGGGCCTGTGCTTGGCTTCGACACCCACCTGTCCTTGGGTATTCCTGTTTCTCTCCCAGTTCCAATACTACAGGTGGGGGCCAGTTGCAGGACTTCCCCATTCCCAGGAAATCATTATACTTGCTGTGGCACAATAAGCACATCGCCCCCTCATGGACATGAATGGTATGGCAACCTGTAAAGTTTCAGCAGGGTCCTTGATCTTGAATGAAGTCAGTTGTCTCAATGACCCAGGGGACATGCCCACCACACACCCTGATTCCTCTTGTCCTGTGCTAAGAGGTTAGAATCCCATTTGCCGCAAACAAAAGGACCCTGGTCCTTGCCTGTGTCCTTTTCACTCTTCCCAGCAGAGATGGAAAAGAGCTTATCTTGAAGTTTCCTCCAGAGTAGACAGACCCATATGTGACACCGGTAGCTATGGTGTTGATATTTGTTGTCATATGGCCATTCTTTGACTTCAAGAAGACTGTGCCATGCTTCTAGGACGACAGGCAAGCCATTCTTGGAAACCCAAGTTGCTCAAGGCCCAGCAACAAACCCTGGAAATAGGTAAAACTGCATTCTCCTGTATGAGCCAGAAAGTTCCAAGCCCTTCCAAACCAAATACCTGCATGCCAGCCCCTTCCACTCTACACACTATTGCTCTCCAATCTCTTGCTTTTATGTCCCAGGACCACAGAGAAACAAGATAAGCATTTCTTGAGAGGTATCCAAACCAGGGTCACAGCAGTTTGTGGAGAAATTGAACTGTAAAGGAACTCAACTTGAATGTTCCTCCTTAGTGGACAGACCCTGACATTGCTATGGTAACTCTGTTGATATTGTTCTGTCTTATGGCCAATCTGTGACATCATGCAGACTGTGCCATTCTGCTAGCATGACAGGCAAGACATTCATGGAAACCCAAGTTGCTCAAGGCCTAGCAACAAGCCTTGGAAAGAGAAAAAACCTGCATTCTTCTACATGAGCCAGAAAGTTCCACACCATTCCAAAAGAAACACACACATGCCAGTCCCTTCCACTCTGCATACTGTTGCTCTCCAATCTCTTGCTCTCATGTCCCAGGAGCACAGGGAGGCAGCATAGGCACTTCTTGAGAGGAATCCAAACCAGATTTGCAGCAGTTTGCAGAGACATGGATGCTTAACAGATCAATGGATCTAAATTTCTGCAAATAATCTCACTGCAAGAAATGCTGACAGGCATTCCTGACACATAAATACTAGAAGTTTGAAAACTGAATGTGCATGATTATTTCTCTCAGCAAATATTCGTCATGGATTCACTGATCCTTTGATCCAACACCCTTTCCCATTCTCTATGCATATTTATGCACTAGGCCTCACAATGATGCTGAGACATTCCCTAATAGAGAAACAGACTTCTCTCAGGAAAAAAAACCTTATCAAGCACCCACTTACCTGAGGTGAAAAACAAGACCCAGGACCTGCACTGGGTATGAATTTGGCCCAGCTGATTAGAATTTCCTCAAGAACAAGGCCAGCAGGAATGAAAAGAAAGAGAGAGGTGTGAACAGTTTGTGATGGTAAGGGGTTTGTGTTCAGGTGTGTAAGATTCCAATATCCTTTAGGCCCAAATATCAGAGCATACAATATTTCCTACAAAGGCCTACTGCTCCTACTGCCACTTCCATGGTTCCCTCAGAAACCTGTCTACTAACTGAGCAGCTACAACTCTCTACTTCCTTCAGGGACAGGAATGATGCACTTTATCCTCATGACTATATAGACATTGAGATTTAACTTGCAGAAAAGGTTTCTGGAAGGTTTGCTCTCCAAAGCCATCTACAGAATTTGGGTGTCATTTCTGCAAAACATATAACACAGTCAGCCCTGCACAATATGCAGTCATCCATCCTAAGGAGCCTCTTCAGGTCATGCCAGCCCTCCAGTATCTCAATCTTTCCTCCTCTGTTCAATCAAGTGAACACAAAATGGTTTGACAAGTCTCAGACTTAGTTGGAAGCCCATTCTAGAGTCCTCAGCATGCACCTTTGCTTCCAAGAGAAACTGCTTCATAAAAGACCTAGATTTCTTGAGTCAGTATTCCTGATGATGAGGTCACTGTCAGGAATGCAGAGGATGTAATGGCCTCATTTATAGACTGTCAAGTGTATTGCATCATCAACTTCTACAACATTAAAATGCTCACCACTGTCTAAAATGGATTCTTCTCAATTTTCAAGTTTTAAATTCAACTTGAACACATTTTGGGACTTCGTTTTTGCCTTTCAGCAGGGAATGACTTTCAAAATGTCACTGGCACTATTGTCAATGAGAAGCAATCGGTGTGCAGTCTCTCTGAAAAAGAAGTGGGCTTCTACACCACAGCATTGTCCAACACATCCAAAATATCAACTTGAAAACTGAGAGATGTAGACAAAACACAGCTGCACGTGGTCCTGTGTGTACCCAATTTGTTCTTCTTTGCATGCTTGTAGACATAATTTATTGAAGACTTGTATGAATTGGCACTGAATGCATAAGTTAATTTCCACTGATATCATTCTGCTGCTGCACCGGGTAGGTAAAGCCTGGTTCCCTGTCTCAGTTGAGATGCATGTTCATTATTGATGAACCAGTTTTTAAAACTCTTTTTCATTTTGAGGGATGCCTTAAAAGATGCTGTGTAGGGCTGTGTGAAGAATGGTATATTCTGAAATTTATCAAGGAAATGAGAATGATTTGTTTCTGATGTTAGTGCAGGAATGACCCAGGGCACCCTATTTAAAATAACTTTATTGAAGTCATCAGACACAAGAGTTATGTGGCATGATTGGTGTGAGTGCTTGTAATTCCTACACATAAGGACTTGGAATTTTGACATGCTGTAGGTTCTCCTTTTCAGACACCCTTAGTCCTTTCAGAACTTTCACACATATGCTTCTTTCTCTGATTTTCTATTTAAGATTTCACACCTTTTGTGTCTTCATTGTTACTGTCTAACAGAGACTTCTTTTTACATTTGCAATGTTGTTCTCCATGATTTATTTCCAGAGGCATCATTCAGTGGTCTCTATACAATTGTGTTCTTGTGTAAACGAAGGGCTCAGGTGTACATTCTGTGGTAAATGAAGGCCTTTCCTACCAGGTCACATGGTACAAATGTTAAATATACATATGCTTAATGAGGTACCCCTTGTAAGATTCAGGGTAGAGTCAACAATGGGGGAGAGCCTTCGGATCCTCAGAAATTGCACTTGTGATCAGTTACTATCATTGCTTACACAAAATTCTGGGTCTTACTTCTTGCTGTATATGCATTGCAGCTGAATAAAGTTTCTGGAGTGTATGGTGACACCCTTCACAATGAAAACCTCCTTCAGAGTCCATTCACATAATCTGGCTTCTGCTCAAACACCGCTCTGCATTGAGAGAACAAGATGTATCCTTACTTCTCCCTGTTTGATTATTCAACTTCCAACCCAACTACCACTTCTCTCTTTCAGCCAGATACATGTTCAAATTTTGTGATGCCCTGTAACAATGTGGTCTTCATGTCCTTTTCAGGGCCTTGTTTCATCCTTCAATTTCATATTTTTGACAGATCATCATACCAGGGTGTGTGACCTTGTCCTGTATTGGCATTTTCAACCTGCTGCTTAAAGTTCCTTGGAATAATGCAGTGGGTATTTGCTCAGACTGGTGAAAGTCGGGTCAAAAGAATGACACCTTAACTGAACACACTTTGTGAAAGTGTTTCAGCATCAAATGTGGAAGGGCCCCTTTGTATCTCATAGCAAGACAGTTACTGTGTGTACCCTAATTGTAAGGCAACAACAGAGATCATGGGGTCTGACCAGTGGAGTGAGCATAGAATGTGTCTCCAAGACTGCCAGCAACTTGCCATTTTCCTAAATGTTTAGTGATGAACAACCTCCTCAACATGTTGAGGAGCTCAGTCATTCATCTCTTGTACTTGAAGTCCTAAAACCCAGGTCCCAACTGCCTCCTGGTGGGCATTTGTGGAAAGTTGTATCATCACACCAGAGGTGGTGTGCTGTTTCCCAGTTTGAACTTCACCTAACCCACCAAGATGCTGTGTATGATTTTGGTCTCTGAAATTTCATTTTCCATCACTGTTAGTAGTTGTTAATGCCCTAGGCCATATCCCCAACACAACAATGTACCCAGTGGTTCCAGAGGAGCAGGAGTGTCAATGTAGGGTCATGACCCTGGGGCCTGTGCTTACCTTGGACACCCACCTGTCCTTGTATGTCCCCGCTTCTCCCCCTAATCCACTTCTTCTCCTGGTGGGGACCTATTGCCAGCAGGGCTTCCCCATTCCCAGGAAACCATAATGCCTGCTGCAGCCCAGTGAACACATTGCTCCCTCGTGGATATGGATGGAATGGCAATCTGTCAAGAAAATCTGGCAATCTTCAGCAGTGTCCCTAATCTTGGATGAAGTCTGATATATTAAGGACTTAGGGGACACACCCACTACACACACTGCTTCCTCTTGTCCTGTGCTAAGAGGTTAGTCTTCCATTTTCAGCAAAGAAAAGACCCCGGATACATGCCTGCATCCTCTTCATTCTACCCAGCAGAGCTGGAAAAGATCTTATCCTGAAGGTTACTCCACAGTAGCTAGAACCTGAAGAGATTCCAGTTGCCAATGGAAAACAATGCCATTGTGCTGTCAGTTGGCCATTCTGTGACAGGCAGAATGTGCCATGAAGTGAGGATGACAGGAAAGGCATTTTTGGAAAGTTAACTTGCTCAAGGCCCAGCAATAAGCCCTGGACCGAGAGAAAAATCTGCATTTTCCTACTTTACCTAGAAAACTCCAGGCCTTTTCATGCCAAACTCCCACATTCCAGAATCTTTGACTCTGCTACTGGAACTCTCCTCTCTCTTGATCACATGTCCCAGGAGCACAAGGGAGCAATTAGACATTTCTTGAGATGGATCATATCCAGGGTCACAGCAATTTGCAGAGAAATGAACGCTTGACAGTTCAACGTGTAGAACTTTCTGCAAATAATCTCACTGCTAAGAATGTTGAGAGGAATTTCTGTAAGCAAAGGTACTGAAAGTTTGAAAACTGAATGTGCATGTTTATTTCTCTCAGCAAACATCCTTCATGCATTCACAGATTCTTTGAGCCATCACCTCTTACAATTCCCTATACATATTTACACATTGGGCCTTGCCAAGATTCTGAAACATTCCATAATCGTGAAACAGACCTTTCTCAGGAAAACCAATTTTATCAAGCACTGACATACCTGAGGTGAAAATTAAGGCCCATGACCTCCATTTGGGTATGCATTTGACCCAGCTGTGCTTACCCAGCTGGTGAGAATTTTCTCAATGAAAAGACAGTAGGAGTGAAAAGAAAGACACAGTTGTTAACAGTTTTTGATGATAAGGGCTTTGTTTTCAGGTGTGTAAGATTTCCTCAATTTCTATAGGCCCAAAGATCAAAGCACATAATATTTCCTACAAAGACCTACTTCTCCTACAGCCACTTGCCTCCATGGTTCCCTCAGAAAACACTCTCCTATTTGAGTAGCTACAACTCTCTTCTTCCATCAGGGACAGGAATTAAACACTTTCTCCTTGTGACTGCCTAGACTTTAGTTATGTGGCACAATTGGTGTGGATGACTGTAGTTCCTACCCATAAGGACTTGGAATTGTGAAATTCTGTAGGATCTCAGGTACCCTAAGTCCTATCACACCTTTCGCTCATACTGCTTTCTGTTTTTCAATTTAGGACTTCATGCCATTTGTGTGTTCATTGTTCCATCCTAACAGAGAATATTTTTAGATTTGTGATTTTGTTCTGCCTGATTTATTTCCAGGGGCATCATTCACTGGTCTGCATGGAAATTTGTACTTGTGTAAAATGAAGTGCTCAGGCATAAGTTTTATAGTGAAAAACGGCCTTTCCAACCAGTTCATATGGCAGGAAAGCAAGACCTGTATATTCTTCATGAAAAATCCATTGTAAACTTCAGATAAGAGTCAGCAACGTGGGAGGGCCGTTAGTTCCTCAGTAAGTTCACTTGTGATCAATAGCTATCATTGCTTGAACAAAAATCTGGCTATTAGTTCTTGCTCTATTTGCATTGCAGCTGAAGAAAGTTCCTGGAATGTTTGGGGAGACCACTCACAAGGACAACCTCTTTTAGAGTCCATTCACAGAAATTGGTTTCCTCTACAACACCCTTCTGCATTTAGGGTACAAGATATATCCTTACTCCTCCCTGTCTGATTATTCAACTTACAGTCCAACTATCATTTCTCTCTTCCAGACGGATGCATGTGAAAATATCGTGTGATGCCCTGTAACAGGGTGTTCTTCCTGCCCTTATCAGGCACTTGTTTCATCCCTCAATTTCGTGTTGTTGGAGGATCATTGCTCCATAGTGTGTGATGTAGTCTTTATCAACCTCTTCAAGTTGATGGGTAAAGTGCTTTGGAAATATGCAGAGGGTCATTGCTCAGACAGGTGATAAGCAGTTCAAGAGAATTGCACCTTAAATGATGACACATTGTGAAAGTGTTCCTGCATTAAATGGTTAGTAGAATCACCTCTTGAAAATTCATAGCAAGGCAATTTGTGAGCGCACCCTAATTGTAAGACCACAGCACAGGTGGTGGGGCCTGTCCAGTGGAGTGAACATTGAATGTGTTTCCAAGACTGCCAGCAACTTGCTAGCCTCCATTCTAAATGTTTAGTGATGAATAGCCTCCTCAACATGTTGGAGGGCTCAGCCACTTCTCTCTTGTACTTAGAAGTCCTAAAATCCAGGTTCCAGCTTCCTCCTGCTAGGGCAATTGTAGAAAGGTGTAGGATCACCCTAGAGTTGGTGTGTTGTCTCCCAGTTCAAAATTCACCTGACCCAGCAAGCTGCCCTGAATGACCCTCTTCTCTGAAATGTCATTGGCCATCATTGCAAGTGGATGCTAATTCACTAGGCCAGAATCCCAAAACAGCAATGTACCAAGTTAGTCCATGGAAGCAGGAGTGTCAGCATAGGGTCATACTCCAGGGGCTGTGCTTGGCTTGGAGACACACCTGTCCTCATTCACTCCAGCTTTTCTTCCTGATCCACTACTCCTGGTTGGGAACAATTGCCTGCATGGGGTGCCCATTCCCTAGAAATAATAATACCTGCTGTGGTCCAGTGAGCACATCGCCTCTTCATGGACATGGATGGTATGGCAACCTGTCAAGTTTCAGCAGGGTCTGCTATGTTAGAGAAGTCAGAAATCTCACAGCCCCAGGGTACAAGCCCACTACGCACCCTGTTTCCAATTCTCCTGTGCTAAGATGTTAGGATTCCATTTGTGGCAAACAAGAGACCCCTGATACTCACCTGCTTCTCCTATACTCTACCCAGCAGAGCTGGAAATGAGCTTATTTTGAAGGTTCCTCTACAAAAGCCAGAACCTGAAGAGAATCCAGTTGCCATGGCAACCATGATGCCATTGTGGTGTCATACCACCTTTCTGTGACTGGAGGAGGAATGTGCCATGCAGATAGGATGAAAGCCAAGCTATTCTTGGAAGCCCATGCTGCTCAGTGCCCAAGAGAAAAAATCTGCATTCTCCTACATGAGCCAGAAAATTCCACGCCCTTCCAAATCATACCCCGCCTGCCAGCCCCTTCTACTCTGCATACTGTAGCTCTCCTCTCTTTTGCTCCCATGAGCTAGGAGCACAGGGAAACAAGATAGGCATTCCTTGAGTGGCACCAAAACCAAGGATGCAGCAGATTTCAGAGAAATGAAGGCTTGACAGTTCAATGGGTAGAACTTTTTATGTATAATATCACTGCAAAATTGTTGAGAGTTGTTCAAGCAATCCTAAGTACTGGATGTTTGAGATGTGAATGATTATTTTCTCAGAAAATTTTCTCCATGGTTTCACAGATCCTGATGCCAAAACCTCTTCCCATTCCCTATATATATTTAAACACTGGGAGTCACCAAGGTGCTGAGACATTCACTAATAGAGAACCAGACTTTTCCCAGGAAAACCAACTTTATCCAACACCCACTTACCTGAGGTGAAAAGCAAGGTCCAGCACCTCCGCTGGGGTAAGCATTTGGACCAGATGGTTGAAATATCCTCAAGGAAAAGGCCAGCAGGAGTGAAAAGAGAGACATGTGTGACCAGTTTGTGATGGTAAGGGTTTTGTGTTCAGGTGTGTAAGATATCCTCAATTACCTTTAGGATTAAAGATCAGAGCATATAATATTTCCTACAAGAACTTCTTCCCCTACTGCCATTTTCCTTCAGGCTTCCCTCATAAAACTGTCTGCTCCATGAGCAACTGCAACAATCTTCTTTTTTAAAGGCAAGGATGAAATTTATGTCCTCATGACTACTCAGACACTGGGATTTGACTAGCAAAAAGGTTTCTGGATGGTTCATTCTCTTAAGACATCTCCAGAATTAAATAGAATGTATGGGACTCTGCCTTGGGTGTTTTTGCTGGAAAGAATATCACACAGGCAGGCCTGCACAATATGCAGTCATCTATCTAAAGGATCCACTTCAGGTGATGCCAACACTTCACCACCTAAACCTTTCCTCCTCTGTCCAATCAAGTGAAGAAAAATCGGTTGGATAAGTCTCAGATTTACTTGAATACCCATTCTAAAGAGAGTCTCCAGAAAGAAGCTATGGTGCCAGGAAAAATTCTTCCCCAGAATCCTAGATTTCTTGAGTCTTTTCCTGAGGATGAGTACACTCTCAGGAATGCAGAGGTTGTAAAAGTCTCATTCATATACTGTAAAATGTATTGCATCAGCAAGTTCTACAACATGAAAATGCTCACCAGGGTCTAAAATGAATTCTTCTCCATTTTCAGTTATTGAAGTTCAGCTTGAACACATTTTGAGACTTCAATGCTACCTTTCAGCATGGAATGAGTTTCAAAATATCACTCTCACTAGTGTTTGTCAAGGAGAAGCATTCTGGTGTGCACTGCACTCTCTCTGAAAGAGAAGTGGGCTTCTACACCACAAAATTGCACAACACAACCACAATATCAACTTGAAAACTGAGAGATGAAGCCAAACACAACTGCACATGAGTCTGGGTGTACTCAGGTTATTGTTCTTGGTAAATTCATAGACTTAATTTATTAAAGACTTGCATGAATTGGCACTGAATACATAAGTTAACTTCTGCTGATATCCTTCAGCAACCTGGTTTCCTGTACACTTCGAGATCCAGGTTCATTACTAATGAAGGATATTTATCAGACTTGCTCATTTTGAGGGATGTCTTGAGAGATACTGTGTAGGGATGGGTGATGAATGGTATGTTCTGAATTATATCAAGGTAATGAGAATCTCTTGATTTTGTTGTTAGTGCTTGGATGACCCAGGAAAGCCTATTTAAAATAATCCTATTCAAGAAATGAAGACAGATAGGGTAGCTACATGCCATGATTATGTGGATGCCTGTAATTCTTATACACAAGGACTTGGAATTTTGAAATGCTGTAGGATCTCTTTTTCTGGCACCCTAAGTCCAATCACACCTTTCTTACTTATGCTGCTTTCTCTGCTATTCAATTTAGGATATTACACCTTTTGTATCTTCATTGTTGCATCCAAATAGAGACATTTACATTTAGATTTGGGATATTGTTCTGCATGATTTATTTCCAGAGCCATCATTCAGTGGTCAGGATGCAAATTTGTACTTGTGTAAACGAAGGTCTGTGGTGTACATTCTGTGGTGAAAGAAGGCCCTTCCTACCAGTTCTTAGCACAGAAGAGCTAATTCTGACTATGCTTAATGAGGTATCTATTGTAAGATTCAGGATAGAGGCAGCAATGGGGAATGCCTTTAGGTCCTCATCAGTTGCACTTGTGATCATTTGCTCTCCTTGTTTCCACAAAAATATGGCCACTGCAGGGCATGGTGGCAACGCCTGTAATCCCAGAAAATGGGAGGCTGAGGCAGGAGGATTGCGAGCTCAAAGCCAACCTCAGCAACTTAGTGAGGCCATAAGCAATTCAGTGAGACCCTGTCTCTAAATAAAATACAAAATAGGGCTGGGGATGTGGCTCCGTGGTGTAGTGCCCCTGGGTTCAATCCCCAGTACAAAAACAAAAAAACAAAACAAAACAAACAAACAAACAAAATATATATATATATATATATATATATATATATATATATATATCCACTACTCCTTGCTGTATTTGCATTGCAGCTGAAGAATCCTCCTGGAATATTTTGGGCACCATTCACTAGGACATATTCTTTTAGTGTCCATTCACAGAGGTTCTTTTACTCTTCAAAACCCTTCTGCATTTAGTGCACAAGATATATTCTTCCTCCTCCCTGTTTGATAATTCAACTTCCAGTCCAATTGCCATTTCTCTATTTCAGGTGAACACATGTACAATTTTCATAGATGCCCTGTAACAAAGTTCTTGTCGTGTCCTTATCAGGAACTTTTTTCCTCCATTAAATTCAGGGTGTGGGACCCTGGCCTGTATTGGCATCTCGAAACTGCTGGATAAAGTGCTTTGAAAATATGCCAAGGGTCCTTGCTGAGACAGTGATAGGCACCTCAAGAGAATTACATCTAAATTGAGGACACATTATGAAATTTTTCTGCATCAAAAGTGAGTGGAAAGGCACTAGGAAAATCATAGCAAGACAATTTTGAAGTGCACCCTTATTATAGGACCATGGCAGAGGTTGAGTGGCCTTACCAATGGAATTAGCATAGAAAGTGTCTTCAAGAGTGTCAGCAATTTTCTAGCCTCCATCCTAAATTTTTAGTGAAGAACATCCTCTTCAAAATGTTGGGGAGCTCAGCCCCTCCTCACTTGTACTTAGAAATCCTAAAATGCAGGTTCCAGCTGTCTCTGGTAGGGGCATTTATGGAATGGTAAAGCATCACACCAGAGTTTGTGTGCTGTTTCCCAGCTCAAAATTCACCTAACACAGAAAGATGCCCTGCATGATCCTCTTCTCTGAAGTGTCATTGGCCATAATTGTGAGAGGTTGCTAAAACCTAAGTCACATTCCTAACACAGCAATGTACCCAGTGAGTCTAGAAAAGGAGTGTTAATGTATGACGATGCCCCTGGGGTCTGTGCTTGGCCTGGAGACCCACATGTCCTCTGGCACTCTTGCTAATTGCCTGCAGATTGTCCCCATTCCAAGTTAATCATATTGTGCTAATCCTGCTCTCAATCAGCACTTATTTCATCCCTCATTTTCAGAATCATTTGTTGAGGATCATTGTTCCAGGGTGTGAGACCCTGGCCTGTTCTATATATCCCCAAGCTGCTGGTTCATGTGCCCATGGAAATGTGCATAGGGTTTTTATTGCAGGCAATAGGTAGGTCAAGAGAATTACACCATTCACAGTGTGAATGTGTTTCTGTATCAAAGGGAGAATTGAAGGGCCCTTGGAATCTCATTGCAAGAAAATTTCTGAGTTCACCCTAATTATAAGACAAGCCCAAATGTGGTGGGGTCTGACTGTTGGAGTAAGCATGGAATGCCTCTGCTAGAATACCAGCAACTTTCTAAACTCAATCCTTAATATTAGTGATGAGGAACCCCTTCGACACACCAGGAGAATCAGCCCCTCCTCACTTGTACTTCAACTCCTCAATCCCAGGTTCCAGCTGTCTCCTGTTGGGCCATTCATGGAAACTGTAACATGATACAAGAGTTGGTGTGTTCTTTCCCTCTTCAAATTTCACCTATCCCACCAAGCCACCCCACATGCTCCTCTTCCCCTAAATGTCAATGGACATCACCTCAAGGGTCTGCTAATTCCCTAGGCCAATTGAACACCTCAGCAGTGTACCAGGTGTGTCCAGATGAGCAGAAGTGTTCGTAGATTCATGTCACTGGGGCTTGTTCTAGGTTTGGTGAGATATATCTTTGGGAGCCCCTGCTTCTCACTATTCCTGGTGGGGACCAATTGTCTGCTGGGGGTCCCCATTCCCAGTTAATCTTGATGCCTCCTGCGACCTGGTGAGCACATCATCACCTCTTGAACATGGATGGTATGGCCTCCTGTCAGGTTTCAAAAGGGTTCCTCATCTTGGATAAAATCAGATATCCCCAAGTCCCAGGGGACATACCCACTACACACCCTGCTTCTTCTTCTCCTGTGCTAAAAGATTAGGATTCATTTGTGGCAAACAAAAGACTCCTGGTACTCACCTGCTTCCTCTTCACTCTCACCAGCAGAGTTGTAAAAGAGCATAACTTGAAGTTTCATCCACAGTAGCCAAGCCTGAAGAGACTCCAGTGCCTTGGGAACCGTGATGTTATTGGCCTTCCTGTGACATCAGGCAGTATGTGCCAGACATATTGGATAACATACATGCCATTCATGGAAATCCAAGTTCCTCAAGACCCAGCAACAAGCCCTGAAAAGAGAAAAAACCTGCATTCTCCTACCTGAGAAAGAAAACTCCATGCCCTTCCAATTCAAACTCCCACATTCCAGCCCCTTACACTCTGCATACTGGAGGAATCCCCTCTCTTGGTCTCATGTAACAGGAACACAGGGAAAAAAGTTAGGCATTTCTTGAATGGGATCAAAATCAGGGAAGCAGTATTTCCTGGAGAATTGAAGGCTTGACAGTTCAATGGTTAGAACTTTCTGCAAATGATCTCACTGCAAGTAATGCTGAGAGAAGTTCCTGCAAACAAAACTACTGGAAGTTTGAGAACTGAATGCAGATGTTTTTTTCCTCTGAGCAAATATTATTCATGGATTCACAGATCCTGGAGCCATCACCTCTTGCATTTCCTCTACATATTTACACACTGTGCCTCGCCTAGAGGCTGAGACTTTCCCAAATTAGGGAAATAGACTTACCAGGAAAAGGAACTTTTTAAAGCACCCAATTATGTGAGATGAAAAGCAAGGTCTAGCACCTCCATTGGGGTATACATTTGCCCCAGTTGGTTAGAAGTTCCTCAAGGAAAAGGCCTGCAGGAATGAAAAGAAGGAGAGTTGTGAGAATTGTACAACATAAGGGACTCATGTTCAAGTGTGAATGATTCTCTCAATTTCCTTTTTTACTTAAAGATGAGAAAATGTAATATTTCTTACAAAGACCTACTTCTACTACTGATCCACATAACCATGGTACCTTCTGATAATTGTCTGCTCTTGTGGGAGTTCTAACTCCCTTGAAAATGCTAAACATGGTATAAATTGGTATCTTCCACATTGTCGCTTTTTGAAGATCAGGTTGAGCACATCTGGGACTTCCTTATTGCTTTACAGCAGAGAATGACTTTCAACACATCACTGCAACTGGTGTTTGTGAAGGATAAGCTTTCTGGGGCACACTGCAGTCTCTGCAGAAGATGTGGACATCTACACTTCAAAGTTGTCCCACACAACCCATAATCAACCTGAATTTGTGAGATGTAGGCAAAGCACAGCTGTATGTGGCCATGGGTGTACTCAGTGTAATGTGCTGTGCATATTTATAGACAACATTTATTAAAGACATATGAATTGGCACTGAATACATAAATTTACTTCCACTGATATCATTTAGAAGTGACAAAGGCTATATAAAGCCTGTTTTCCCTGTATCACTTGAGGTCTACATTACTAATGAAGTATTTTTTCAGACATTTGTTCATTTTGAGGGATGTCTTAAGAAATGCTATGTACGGATGGGTAAAGGATGTTATATTCTCATCTTCAGCAAAGAAATGAGAATGATTTGATTCTGATGTTAGTGCAGGGGTGACCCAGGAGAGACTACAAAATATAATCCTATTTTAAGAATGACTTCAGGGACTGAATTGTGTCACCATTGGTGTGGTACCTTTAATTCCCACAAAAAATGACTTGGAATTTCAAGAAACTGTAAGATTTCCCTGTCCTACACCAAATGCCTTATTACACCATTCATACTTCCACTGTATTCTCTGTTTCTCAAGTTAAGCCTTTACACACACAATGTCTTCTAGTGGCATCATAACAGAGATGTTTGAGTTGAGGTTGCAATGTTGTGCTGCACACTTTATGTCCAGGTGAATCATTCAGTGGTCCATGTGCATTTTTGTACTTGTGCAAATTGAAGTGCCTGAGTGCACATGTTGTGGTGAAGGAAGGACTTTCCTACCAGGTCATATATCAGGAAAGCTAAATATGCATACACTTAATAAGGTATCACTTTTAAGCTTCAGTGTAGAGTCAGCAATGTGGGGGATATTAGGTCCTTAGCAGGTGCACTTATGTTCAGTAACTCTCCATGATTATAGAACTCTCTGTCCCATATTTCTTTTGTATTTGCATAGCATAATGGAGTTGAGGAAATTTCCGTGAATGTTTGGGGAGACCACTCACAAAGTCATCCTCTTTTAGAGTTCATTTACAGGTGTTTTCCTCTCCATCACACATCTGCATTTTGTGCACAAAAGATATCCTTTACTCCTCCCTGTTTGAATATTCAACTTCCATGCTTTCTACTATTCCTCTCTTTCAGCTGGTTGCATGTTCACATTTCATGTGATGCCCTCTAACAATGTGCTCATCCTGCATCAGTCAGCACTTCTTTCACTCCTCCTTTTCAAGTTTGTGAAGGATCATTGTTCCAGAGTGTGTGACTCTGGCCTGGAGGAACCACCTTCAACCTGCTGGTTAAGGTTTTCCTGGAAATGTGCAGAGGACCCTATTCAGGCATGCAATAGGCAGGTCAGTGAAGACACATTGTGCTTGGGTGTCTGCATCAAAGTTTGAGTTGAAGGGACCCTTGGAATCTCATACCAAGAAAATTTATGAGTTCGCCCTACGTGTAAGACAAGCAAATGTGGTGGTGTCTGACTGGTGAGTAAGAATGTAATGTCTCTGCTAGATTTCCAACAACTTGCTAGCCTCCATACTTAAAGATTCGTGATGAAGAACCACCTGAATCCATTGGGAAGGTCAGCCACTAATCACTTGTATTTAAACTCCTGAGTCCCAGGTTCCAACTGCCTCTTTTTGGGTCATTCACAGAAAGTGTGTCATAACACCTGACTTGGTGTGTCCTTTCCTGCTTCAAACTTCACCTAACCCACCTAGAGGCCCCACATGCTCCTCTACTCTCAAATGTCAGTGGACATAATTGTGAGCCTCTGGTAAGGCCCTAGGCTAATTTCATACCTCGGCAATGTGCCAAGTGAGCCCAGACCAGCAGAAGTGTATTCCTAAATCCATGTCCCTGGGGCCTGTTCTAGGTTTGGTGATCCACATATCCTTGGCCACCACCGTGGACCAGCTTTACTCCCTGGTCCACTAATCCTGATGGTGAGCAATTCCTGCAGGGTGTCCCCATTACCAGGAAATCATAATGCCTCCTGTGGCCCAGTGAGTACATCAACACCATAAGGTCCCGGAGGCTCTGGGAACTGGTCAGCTTTCAAAAGAGTCCCTTAACTTGGATGAAGTCAGATGTCTCAAACCTGAAGGGGACACCCATCCTACACAGTCTGATTTCTGTTCTCTTGTGTACACAGGTAAGAATCACATTTGAGGCCAAGAACAGACTGCTGGGACTCGCCTGCATCCTCTTCCCTCTTCCACATTCAGCTTAAAAAGTGCTTTCCTTGAAGAATCCTCTGCAGTAGCCAGAATCTGATAAGGCAATTGTGACGCCATTGTGCTCTCCTATGGCCTTTCTGTCACCGCAGGAGGTATGTGCAGTGCACTGAGAATGCAACCAAGCCAGCCTTGGAAGCCCAAGTTGATCAAGGCCCAGCAGAAAGCCCTGGAAAGAGAAAAAACTGCATTCTCATACATGGGCCTGAAAACTCCATGCCCTTCCAATTCAAACTCCCACATGCCAGCCCCTTCCACTCTGCATAGTGTAGCTCTCCCCTCTCTTTGTCTCTTGTTCCAGGATCTCAGGGAAAAATGTTAGGCATTCCTTGAGTCAGATCAAAATTAGAGAAGCAGCATGTTGTGAGGCACTGAAGGCTTGACAGTTCATTGGGTAGAACTTTCTCCAAATCATTTCACTGCAAGGAATGTTGAGAGAAATTCATGCAAATATAAACATAACCACTAGAAGTTTGAAAACTGATTACAGATGATTTTTCTCTGGGCAAATATTTCTCATGGATTCACAGATCCTCTCAGCCATCACCTCTTCTCATTGCCCTTTCACATTTTCACACTATTTCTCACCTAGATGCTGAGAAATTCCCTCAATAGGGAAGTAGACTATTCCTAGAAAACCAGCTTTTTCAAGCACCCACTTACCTGAGGTGAAAAGCAAGGTCCAGCTCCTCAACTGGGGCATGCATTTGGCTCAGCTAGTTTGTCTTTCCACAAGTAAAAGACCAGAAGGAATGGAATGAAAAAGACAGGTGTGAGCAGTGTGCAGTGTCTGTGCTTGATGTTCAGGTATGAAAGATTACCTCAAATTCCTTTGGTCCTAAAAATCAGAGCATATAATATTTCTTACAAAGTCCTACTTCAACTACTGCCCCACACGTCATTTGTTCCCTCTGAAAATTTTCTGCTCTTGCAGAAGCCATAACTCCCTTTATTCCTGAAGGGACAGGGATGAAAGTTAGTATCCTTATGACTCCCTAGACATTGGGATGTGACCTGCAACAATGGTTTCAGCCTGCATTGTTATCCAAAGCCTTCTACACAATTTGATAGAAATTCTTGGGCTCTGCATTGGGTGGTTTTTCGTCAAAGCATATCACATAGTCAGGCCTGCACAATAGTCATCTACCTTAAGAATCCAATTCAGGTCATTCCAATCCTCTAGTATCTCAAACTTTCCTCTGCTGTTCAATCAAGTGAACTCAGAAACTTTGAATAAGTCTCAGATGTAGCTGCAAGTCCATTTGAAAGAGAGTTTTCAGCCAGCAGCATTGGATCCAGGGAACAATTCTTCCCCAGATATTAAGATTTCTGGAGTTTGTATTCCTGAATACAGGAATGCAGAGGTAGTAATGGTCTCATTAATATGCTGGCAAGTGTATTGCAACAGCTAGTTCTACAACATGAATCTGGGCACCAAGGTCTAAATGGTTTCTTCTCCATTTTCAGGTTTGAAGATCAGGTTGAATACATGTGTGACTTCCATATTGCTTTTCAGCAGGGAATGACTTTCAAAATATCTCTGGTACTAGTGCTTGCTAAGTAGAAGATATCTGGGTCACACTGCAGTCTCTCTGCAGAAGACTTGGCTTCTAAACCTCAGATCCAAAACCACCGTTGGTATATGCACTTTTCCCAGTATGATAGAGTTTATTCAATGAGAGCTCAGAATGAATGAGAACAATGAGATACGTGCGAGCTGTTTGGAATTGTAAGAACTTCATGCTCAGGTGCGAAATATTATCTCAATTTCCATTGGTTCCAAGATCAGAGGATCTAATGTTTCTTACAAATGTCCACTCCTCCTTCTGTCAAATGCCTCCATGCTTCCCTCAGATAATTTTCTGCTCATTGAGCAGCTTCAACACTCTTCTTCATTAAAGAGAGGGAGAACTCTTTCCATCCTCATTACACCCTAGACTTTGAGATTTCACCTGCAACAAAGGATGCTGGTGGCATTCATCTCAAAAGGGATCTAGATAATTTGATATATATTTTTGACTGATCATT
>JAJEJO010059780.1:0-19036 GCA_020662805.1 Glaucomys volans | reverse complement strand
GGAAACACAATCTGAAGTTGTTTCTGCATAAAAGGGTGAGTGAAAGCCCCCCTGGAGAATCATAGCAAGACAATTTCTGAGTGCACCATAATTGTAAGGCATCAGCTGAGGAGGTGGGTATTGTCCTATTGAGTTAGCATAGAATGTCTCTCCTCAATAGCTAACAACTTGTTAGCTTCCTTCATAATTGATGAGTGACTAAATGCCTCCTCTTTACAATGGGGAGCTAAGCAGCTCCTCACTTCTATTTACAAGTCCCAAATCCCAGGGTTCTTCTGTCTCCTGATTGGGTATTTATGGAAAGGTTTCACATCACACAAGAGCTGGTGTGATGTTTTCCAGTTGAAACTTCACCTAACACACCAAGCTGACCCCCATACTGCTCTGCTATGAAAATTCATTCACCATCAATGGAAATGACTTTTAAGGCCCTAAGCCATTTTGCTGATGCAGCAATGTACCTGGACTGTGCAGACCAGGATGAGTCTTCGAAGATCCATGCCCCTGTGGCCTGTGCTCGGGTTGAGGCTCATGCATCTTCAGAAAACTGCTCATCTCTTCCTGGTCTAAACACCTGGTGGGGACCAAGTGCCTTTAGCTGGATCCATTCCCAGAAAATCATGTTGCCTTCTTCAGCCAGGCATGCACATTTCCCCTTGCAGTCATGGAAGGTATGGTAGCCTGACTGGCTACAGCTGGGTCCATACATTGGATTCAGATGTCTCAAGCCAGAGGGACTGAGTCCAAAACACTTGCTGACTCCTCCTGTACTGTCCTAAGTTAGACTTGCTAATATGGCAAAGAAAAGACCCCTGAAGCTTTCATGTTTCCTGAACACTCCATCAAGAACAGGCGGGCCAGCCATTCTCTTGAAGTTTCCTCCATAAAAGCCAGCACATGAGGAGTTTCTGATTGCCATGGGATCCATCACACCACTCTGCTGTCCTATGGCTGTGATGTCAGGCAGTATGTGCTGCGCAGGTAGGATGACCCCCAAACAATTCCTTGATAACCAAGTTGCTCTAGGCCCAGCAACAAGCCTGTGGGCATGGAAACCATGCATATTCCTGCATGGGCCTGCAAATTCCAAGCCATTTCAATGCAAATTTTCTCATTTCAGTTCCTTCCACTCTAAATACTGTAGCTCTCCTCTCTTTTGCTTCCATGTACCAGTAGCACTGCTACACAAGGTAGCCAGTTCATGAGTGGGATCAAAACCAGTGTAGAAACTTTTTGTGAAGAAGTGATGGACTGGCAGTTAAAAGGACAGGAATTTCTCCAAACAATCTCACTGCAATGAATGTTGAAGGGAATTCCTGCAAACATAACTGCTGGAAGTTTGAATACTGAATGTGGCTCATTGTGTCTCTGAGAAAATGTTATTCATTGGTTTATAGATCTTGTGATTCCTCACCTCCTCCCATTCCCTATATACATGTACAGGCTCTGCCTCTTGAAGTTTTGAAGCAATCCTGTATGCAGAGATACAGTCTATGCCCAGAATATCCAACTTTTCCAAGCACCCATATATCTGAAGTGAAGAGTAAGATCCAGAACCACCACTGGAATATGCATTTGGCCCAACTGCTTAGAGTTACTTCAAGGAAAGCTCAGGATGAATTATAACAATGAGACACATGTGAGCTGTTTGGAATTGTAAGGACTTGGTGTTCAGGTGTGAATAATTCTCTCAAATTCCTTTGGTCCCAATGATCAGAGCATCTAATATTTCCTACAAAAGTTTACTTATCCTACCTCCAAATGCCTCCATGTTTCCCTACAAGAATTGTCTGCTCATTGAGTAGCTTCAACACTCTTGCTCATTAAAGGGACAGAGAAAAATCTTTCTCTCCTCATTGCTCCCTAGACATTGAGATTTCACCTGCAACAAAGGATGCTGTCTGCATTCATCTCAACAGGAATCTGGAGAATTTGATAGAAATTATTTGACTCTTCATCGGGGTGTTTCTTCTCCAAAGAATATCACATAGACAGGTTGGGGAACATGCACTCATGTACCTTAAAAAACTCTTCATATCAACAACCCTGCAGTGTCTCTATTTTACCTCCTCTGTTCAATCTACTGAACAAAAAATGCATGGGTAGCATTAGATTTAATTGCAATGCCCATTCTAAAGAGAGAATTCAGTGAAATTCTGTGGTGTCAGCCCAAAGTGCATCCCCAGGCACGTGGATTGCTTTAGAGGCACTATTTCCTACATGAGACAACTCAGGAAAGAAGAGTTTAAGTTTATCACCTTCTCATTCATATGCTAGCAAGTGTAGACAATCAGCAATATCTGTAAGATAAAAATGTTCACCAGGATCTGAAATTTATTCTTTTGCATTCTCCCATATTGAAGTTGGGGTTTATCACTTATTGGGACTTCATTGGGACCTTCTAGCAGAAAATGATATTCAAAGTATCACCTGCACAAGCATTTGCAGAGAAGAACCTTTCTGGGGCACACTCCAGTCTCTCTGAAATAGAAGTGAACTTCTACTCCTCAATGTATTCCAACAAAACACCAATTTGAACTGGAAAAGAGAGAGATGTAGATAGAACCCAGGTATATGTGGTACTTGATTTACTCAGTTCTTTGTGATTTTCATTTTATATACATCATTTATTCAAGACTTGTATGAATTGGCACTGAATACATTAACTTCCACTGATCTTGTTCAGGAGCTACAGGGGTCATGTGAAGCTTGGATTTCCTGTGTAATTCGAGTTCCAGGTTCATCCTGTCTTCAATAGACTCTGGTTTCATCAGTCTTTCTCATTCCTATCGGTTCCTTGTGCCAGGGTCTTTGACACTGACTGTAGTCTGTATCATCTAGGTACTTGTTAAGGGGTTCATCGAAATGAGCCAGAGGGCTTTTCCTCAGACAGGCGATAGGCAGGTCAAGAGAATTGCACCTTATGTGAAAATACATTCTAAAGTTGTTTCTGCATTAATGGGTGAGTGGTAGGGCCCCCTGGAAAATCATAGTGAGACAATTTCTGAGTGCATCCTAATTGTAAGGCAACAGCTGAGGTGGTGGTTACTGTCCTGTTGAGTCAGCATTGAATGTCTCTCCTCAATTGCCAACAATTTGCTAGCTGCCATCATAAATGAATAGTGATTAAGTACATCTCCTTCACATTGGAGAGCTCAGCAGCTCCTCACTTCTACTTACAAGTCCCGAAACCGAGGGTTCAGCTGTCTCCTGTTTGGGCATTCATGGAAAGTTATGGCATCACACCAGAGTTGGTGTTGTGTCTTCCATTTCAAACTTTTATCCCACCAATGTGACCCCCATTCTCCTCTGCTAGGAAAAGTCAAGGCCTTCAATGGGAGTGACTGTGAAGGCCCTAGGGCATTTTCCTGATGCAGCAATGTGCCCTCACTGTGCAGAACAGGTGAGTCTTCAATGATCCAAACCCCTGTGACATGTGCTGTGGTTGTGGGACACAAGTCTTTAGACAACCCCATGTCTTACCCTGGTCCACTACACCTGGTGCGGACACATTACCTGGAGTTGGACCCATTTCAAGGAAATCATGATGCCTTCTGGAGCCATGTGGGCACATTGCCCTATGCAGAGATGGAAGTAATGGCAGACTTACTGGCTTCAGCAGAATCCTTATCTTGGATGGAGTCAGAAGTCTCAAGCCAGAGTGGCCCAGAACACAACACATGCTGACTTCTCCTCTCCTGTCCTAAGTTAAGATCACTAAGATGGCAAAAAAACCTCTGGGACTTGCCTTTTTCTTGATTCCTCCTTCCAGTACTGCTGGGCCAGCCATTCTCTTGATGTTTCCTCCACAGCAACCAGCATATGAGGACGTTCTGGGTGCCATAGTACACATGACAACATTCTGCTGTCACATGTCTATCTGACTGCAGGCAGTATGTGCTCCAGAGCTAGTATAACAGTGAAGTCATTAGTGGCTTGCTCTAGACCAAGCAACAAGACCTGGGGCAAGGAAAAAACCTGAGTTCTCTACATGAGATAACAAATTCCATGCTCTTCCAAACCAAACTCCTGCATACCAGCCCCTTCCACTGCTCATATTATAGCTCTGGTCTATATTGCTCCCATGTCCTAGTAGCACAGGTTATAAATTTAGCCAGTTCTTGAGTGTGACTGAAACTACAGCAAAAGAATTTTGGGGAGAGATGAAGAACTGACAGTTCAATGGACAGGTCTTTCTCCACATAATCCCATTTCACAGAATTCTGCAAGAAATTCATGCAAACATATCTACTGGACAGGTGAGAACTGATTGGGGATCATTTTCTCTCTAGGCAAATATGATTCATGAGTTCATCCATCCTGTTATCTCTCACCTTCTCCCATTCCCTATACGTATGTACAGATTCAGCATCATGAAATCTTTGCAACATTCCCTTAAACACAGAAACACACTATGCCCAGGAAATCCAACTTTTCCAAGCATGCACATATCTGAAGTGGAAAGCAAGATCCAGAACAACCACTGGGATATGCATATGGAACAGCTGTTTTGAATTTCTTCAAGAAAAGCCTAGGAGGAATTAAAACAATGAAACACATGTGACTTGTTTGGAATTTTAAAGACTTGGTGTTCAGGTATGTAAGATTCCCTAATTTCCTTTAGCCCCAATGATCAAAGCATCTAATATTTCCTACAAATGTATACTTCTCCTACTCCCTAAAGCCTCCATGCTTCCATAGGATAATGGTCCACTCATTCAGCAGCTACAACATTCTTGTTCATTAAAGAGACAGGGAGAACTCTTTCTCTCATCTTTACTTCCTATACATTGGGATTTCACCTGCAACAAATGATGCTGTCTTCATTTATCTCAAGAGGGGTCTAGATAATTTGATTGAAATTATTTGACTCTTCACTGGGTTGTTTCTTCCCAAAGAATATCACATACACAGGTCAGGGAACATGCAGTCATCTACCTTAAAAAGAATGTTCAGAAGAAAATCCTGCAGTGTTTCTACATTATATCCTCGGTTCAATCTAGTGAATGCAAAAAGGGTAGATAGCATCAAATTTAATTTCAAAGCCCATTCTATAGAGATAATTCAGCAAAAGTTTGTGGTGTTAGCCAAAAGTGCATCCCCAGGCAGCTGGATTTCTTTAGAGGCACTATTCCCTAAATGAGACAACTTGCATTAAAGCAGAGTTTATGATCTTCTCATTCACATGCTGGCAAGTGTATAGAATCAGCAATATCTATAAGATGAAAATGTTCACCAGGGTCTGAAATTGATTCTTTTCAATTCTCGCATATTGCTGTTGGGGTTTAGCCTATATTTGGACTTCGTTGTGACCTTCTAGCAGGAAATGACATTCAAAGTATCACCTGCAGTAGGGTTTGCAGAGAAGAAACTTTCTGGGCAGACTCCACTCTCTGAAATAGAAGTGGACTTCTACTCCTCAACGTCATAGAGCAGAACCCCCAAATCAACTGGAAAACAGAGAAATGTAGATGAAGTTCAGCTATATGTGGTACTCGATTTACTCAGTTTTTTGTGATTTGAATTTTATATACATCATTTATTCAAGATTTGTATGAATTGGTGCTGAATATATAAACTAACTTCCACTGATCTTATTTGGAAGACACAGGGGTTATGTAAAGCCTTGCTTCCCTGTCATTCGAGGTTCTGGTTCATCCTGTCTTCAACAGGCTATGATTTCATCAGTCTTTTTCTCATTCCTGGAGGACCCCTGTGCCAGGGTCTGTGACACTGACCTGCAGTCTGCATCAACCAGCTGTTGATGAAGTGGTCCATGTAAATGTGCCAGAGTCCTTTCCTCAGACAGTTGATAGGCAGTTCAAGAGAATTACACCTTAAGTGAAAACACATTTTGAAAGTGTTTCTGCATCAAATGGTGAGTAGAAGGGCCCCCTGGAAAATCATAGGGAGACAAATTCTGAGTGCACCCTAATTGTAAGGCAACAGCTGACGTGGTGGTTACTGTCCTGTTGAGTCAACATTGAATGTCTCTCCTCAATTGCCAGCAACTTGCTAGCCTTCTTCATAAATGATGAGTGATTAAATGCATCCTCTAGACACTTGGGAGCTCACCATCACTTTACTTCTACTTGCAAGTGCCAAATCCCAGAGTTCAGCTGGTTCCTGTTTGGGCATTCATGGAATAGTTGGCATCTCACAGGAGTTGGTGTCATGTTTTCCAGTTCAAACTTTACATAATCCACCAAGGGACCCCATTCTCCTCAGCTATGAAAATACATTGGCCATCGTGGGCTTGGCTGCTAAGTTCCTAGGCCATTTCCCCAATGCAGCAATGTACTCAGACTGTGCACACCAGGATGAGTGTGTACATAGGGCCATGACCCTGTACTAGGGTTGGAGACCCACATCTCTTCAGACTCACCCACATCTCTTGCAAGTCTACTACACCTGGTGGGGACAAATTGCATGGAGCTGGACCCATTTCCAGGGAATCACGATGGCTTCTGCAGCCAAGTGACATATTGCCCCTTGTAGGGATGGAAGGTATGGCAGACTGAGTGGCTTCAGCAGAGTCTTTGTCTTGAATGGACTCAGATGTCTCAAGCTAGAGGTGCCCAGAACACAGCACATGCTGACTTCTCCTCTGCTGTCCTAAATTAGGTTCACTAATATGGCCAAAAAAAGACCCCAGGGACTTGCCTGTTTCTTCCCTCCATCCAGCACAGCTGGGTCAGACTATCTCTTAATGGTTCCTTCACAGCAGCCAGCACATGAGGAGGTTCTTGTGGCCATGGAAACTGTGAAGCCACTCTGCTCTCATATGCCTTATCTAATGAAAGGTGGTATGTGTTGCAGAACTAGGATGACAGTTAAGCCATTCACGGCTTGCTCAGCCCAGCAACAAGACCTGTTGTAATTAAAAACCTGAATTATTGTACTGAGACAGCAAATTCGATGCCATTCCAAATCAAACTCCTGCATGCCAGCCCCTTCCATTGTTCATATTGTAGCTCTGGTCTATTTTGCTCCCATATCCCAGTAGCACTGGTTATCAATTTATCCATTTTTTTTCAGTGTGATTGAAACCAGGATAGAAGCATGTTGGGGATAATTGAAAAACTGACAGTTCAATGGACAGGTATTCTCCAAATAATCACTCTGCAAAGAATGTTGAGAGTAATTCATGATAACATATCTACTGGACATTTGAAAACTGAATGGGGATCATTTTCTCTCTGAGCAAATATGATTCATGGGATCATACATCCTGGGTTCACAGATCTCCTCCCATTCTCTATACATAAGTACGGACTCTGCTTCATGAAAACTTTGAGACATTTCCTTAATCACTGAAACAGTCTATGGCCAGGAAATCCAACTTTTCCAAGCACCCACATGAAAAGCAAGATCCAGCACCACCACTGGGATATGCATATGGACAAGCTGCTTAAAATTTCTTCAAGGAAAGCCCAGGAGGAAATAAAACAATAAGACCCGTGTGAGCTCTTTGGAATTCTAAGAATTTGGATGTATTCAGGTGTGAAAGATCCTCTCAAAATCCTTTGGTACCAAAGATCATAGTATAGAATATTTCATACAAATGTCTACTTCTCCTACTGCCACATTCTTCCTTGCTTCCCTCGGATAATTTTCTGCTCATTGAGGAGCTACAATACTCTTTTTCCTTAAAGGGAGAGGGAGTACTCTATCTCTCCTCATTACTCCCTAGACATTGAGATTTCACCTGCAACAAAGGATGCTAGCTGCATTCATCTCAAGACAGATATGGAGAATTTGATGGAAATTGTTTGACTCCCCATTGGGGTGGTTTCTCCCCAAAGTTTATCACATAATCAGGATGGGCAACATATAGTCATCTACCTTAAAAATCTGTTCAGATCATAAAACCCTGCATTGTCCCTACATTGCCAACACTGTTCAATCAAGTGAACACAAAACGGTTGGATAGCATCGGTTTTAATTTCAAGCCCATTTTAAAGAGAGAATTCAACAAAATTCTGTGGTGTCTGCTAAAAGTGTGGCCTCAAGCACTTGGACTGTTTTAGAGGCACTATTCCCTGAATGGGACAACTCGCAGGAAAGCAGAGTTTCTCATCTTCTCATTCATATGCTGGCAAGTGTATAGAATCAGTGATATCTATAAAATGATAATGTTCACCAGGGTCTGAAAATTATTCTTTCCATTCTCACATATTGAATTTGGGGTTCAGCACATATTGGTACTTCATTGAGACCTTCTAGCAGCAAATGACATTCACAGTATCACCTGCACTAGGGTTTGCCGAGAATAACCTTTCTGGGGCACACTCCAGTCTCTTTGAATTAGAAGTGGACTTGTACTCCTCAACGTAACCCAACAGGACCCCAATATTAACTGGAAAACAGAGAGATGTAGATAGAACCCAGCTAAATGTGAACTCAATTTTCAGTTTTTTTTTTTTGTGATTTGCATTTTATATACAGCATTTACTCAAAACTTGTATGAATTGGTGCTGAGTATATAAATTAACTTCCACTGATCTTTTTCAGGAGCCACAGGGTTTATCTAAAGCTTGGTTTCCCTGTGTCATTCGAGGTCCAGGTTCATCCAGTGGTCACAGGTGCTTGCTTCATCATCTGGTTCTCATTCTTGGAAGACGGTTTTGTCAGGGTCTGTGACACTGACCTGTAGTCTGCATCTACCAGTTTCTGCTTAAGGGATCCATGAAAATGTGCTAAATCTGCCTGTTTCCTCAGACAGGCAATAGGCAGTAAAGAGAATTACAACTTGAGTGAAAACACATTCTGAAGGTGTTTCTGCACCAAAGGGTAAGTGGAAGGGCCCCCTGGAAAATCATGGCAAGACAATTTCTGAGTGCACTCTAATTGTAAAGCAATAGCTGAGGAGACGGGTACTGGTCTGTGGAGTCAACATTCAATGTCTCTCCTCAATGGCCAGCAACTTGTTAGCCTCCTCCATAAATGATGAATGATTAAATACCTCCTCTTCACATTGGGGAGTTCAGCAGCTCCTCACTGCCACTTACAAGTCCTAAAACCCAACATTCAGCTGTCTCCTGTTTGGGCATTCATGGAAAGGTTTGGCATCACTCCAGATTTGGTGTGATGTTTCCAAGTTCAAACTTCACCTAACCAAAAAATGTGACTCCATTTTCCTCTGCTATGAAAATCAATTGATCATCAATGTGAGTGGCTGCTAAGACCCTAGGCCATCTTTCTGATATAGCAATACACCTGGGCTGTGCTTGCCAGGATTAGTGTCATCATAGGGCCATGCCCCTGTGGCCTGTGCTAGGGTTGGTAATTCTCATGTCTTCAGTTACAACCACATCTCTCCCTGGTCCAGTATACCTGGTGGAGCCCAAATGCTTGGAATTGGACCCATTTCCAGGATATCATCATGCCTTCTGCAGCCAAGGGTGCACATTGCCCCTTGCAGAGATGGAAGTAAGGGCAGACTGACTGGCTTCAGCAGATTCCTTTTCTTGATGGTGTCAGATGTCTCAACCCAGGGGAGCTTGAGAACACAACAGAAAATACAACACATGCTGATTCCTCCTCTCCTGTCCTACCTTAGGCTCACTAATATGGCAAAAAAGACCCCTGAGACTTGCCTGTTTCTGGATCCCTCCTTCCAGCACAGCTGGGTCAGCCATCCTCTTGAAAGTTCCTCCACAGCAGCCAGTTCATGAGGAGGTTCTGGTTGCCATGGCAATGGTGATGCCACTCTGCTGTCATATTGCATATCTGTGACTGTAGTTGGTATGTGCTGCAGAGTAGAAGACAGCCAAACTACTCGTCGATAACCAATTTGCTGTAGGCCCATAAATAAGCCTTGGGGCAATTAAAAGCCTGAATCCTACATCAGACAGCAAATTCCATGCCCTCCTAAACCAAACTCCTGCATACTAGCTCCTTCCACTGTTCATATTGTAGCTCTGGTCTATCTTGCCCCCATGTTCCAGTAGCACTTGTCAATTTAGCCATTTCTTGAGTGTGTTAGAAACCATGGTAGATGCATTTTGGGGAGAGATGAAGAACTCACCATTCAATGGACAGGTCTTTGTCCACAAAATTCCACTTCAAAGCATGCTGAGAGAAATTCATGCAAAGATATCTACTGGACATTTGAAAACTGAATGGGGATCATTTTCTCTCTGGGCAAATATGATACATGGGGTCATACATCCTACTCCCATTCCCTATACATAAATACAGACTCTGCATCATCACATCTTTGAGACCTTCCCTTAAACACAGAAACACACTGTGCCCAGGACATCCAACTTTACCAAGCACCCACATGTCTGAGGTGAAAAGCAAGATCCAGCACCACCCCTGGGATATGTATATGGACCAGCTTATTATAATTTCTTCCAGGAAAGCCCAGGAGGAAATAAAACCATGAGACAGGTGAAAGCTGTTTGGAATTGTATGGACTTCGTGTTCAGGTGTGAATGAATCCCTCAATTTCCTTTGGATCCAAAGATCAGAACATCTAATATTTACCACACATGTCTACTTCTCCTACTGCCACATGCTTCCTTGCTTCCTACAAATAACTGGCTGCTCATTCAGCAGCTGCAACAAGCATGTTCAGCAAAGGAACAGGGGAAATCTTTTTCACCTCTTTACTCCCTAGACATTGGGATTCCACCAGCAACGAAGATGCTGTCTGCATTCATCTCAAGAGGGCTCTATAGAATTTGATACAAATAATTTGACTTTTTATTGGGGTGCATTTTCTCCAAAGTTTATTACATTTTCAAGATGGAAAACAGGCAGTCATCTACCTTAAAGAGCCTATTCAGATCACAAATCGCTGCAATGGCCCTATATTATCAATTTTGTTAAATCAAGTGAACACAAAACGGTTTGATAGCATCAAATTTAATTGCGAGCTCATTTTAAAGATAGAATTCTACAAAATTCTGTGGTGTCTGCGAAAAGTGCATCTCCAGACACCTGGATTGCTTTAGATTGCACTATTCCCTAAATGAGACAACTCTCAGGAATGCAGTTTCTCAGTGTCTCATTCATATGCTGGCCCCTCTATGGAGTCAGCAATAACTATAAGATGAAAATGTTCACAAACGTTCAAGGTCTGAAATTGATTCTTTTCCATTTTCACATATTGAAGCTGGGATTTAGCACATATTGAGACTTTATTGTGACCTTCTAACAGGAAATGACATTCAAAGTATCACCTGCATTAGGGTTTGTGGAGGAGCAACTTTCTGGGGCACACTCCAGTCTCTCTGCTAATAAGTGGACTTCTATCCCTCAATGTATTCCAACAGAACCCCAATATCATCTGAAAAACAGAGAGATGTAGATAGAACCTAGGTATATGGTACTGGATTTACTGTTTTTTTGTGATTTTCATTTTATATACATCATTTATTCAAGACTTGTATGAATTGGTGCTGAATACATAAATTAACTTCCATTGATACTATTCAGGAGTCACAGGGGTTATTTAAAGCCTGGTTTCCCTGTGTCATTTGAGGTCCAGGTTCATCCTGTGTTCATCAAGCTCTTGTTTTACTTCTCTGTTTCTCATTCCTGGTGGATAATTGTGCCAGGGTCATTGACATTGACCTGTAGTCTGCATTAACCAGCTGCTGATTAAGGGGTTCATGGACATGTGCCAGAAGGCCTTTCCTCAGACAGGCGATAGGAAGATGAAGATAATTACACCTTAAGTGAAAACACATTCTGAAGGTGTTTCTGCATCAAAAGGTAGTGGAAGGGTCAGCTGGAAAACCATAGGAAGAGAATTTCTGAGTGCACAGTTATTGCAAGGCAACAGCTAAGAATGTGGTTACAGGATATTGGAGTTAGCATTGAATGTCTCTCCTCAATTGCCAGCAACGTTCTCCCCTCCTTCATAAATGATGAGTGCTTAGATACTTCCTCTTACATTGAGGACATCAGCAGCTCCTCACTTCTGCTTACAAGTACAAAATCTCAGGGTTCAGCTGTATCCTGATCGGGTATTCATGGAAATGTTGGACATAACACCAGAGTTTGTGTGATGTTTTCCAGTTCAAACTTCACATAACCCACCATGGGAACACCCATTCTCCTCTGCTATGAAAATTCATTGGCCATCAATGGGAGTGACTGCTAATTCTCTAGGCCATTTTCCTGATGAAGCAATACATCTGGACTGTGCAGACCAGGATGTGTTCCTGGATCATCCATGCCCCAGTGTTCTATGCTATGGGTGATTCACATGCCTCTTCAGACAACCTCACATCTTCCCCTTGTTCCTACACCTGGTAGGCACAAATTGCCTATTGCTAGACCAATTCACAGGAAACTATGATGTCTTCTGCAGCCATTTATGCACATTGCCCCTTGCGGTCATGAAAGATCTGGCAGTCTGACTGGCTTCAGCACGGTCCTTATCTTGGATGGACTAAGATGTCTCAAACCAGAGGGGTGCAGACCACAACATATGCTAACTCCTGCTCTCCTATCCAAAGTTAGGACACTAATATGTCAAGGAAATGACCTCTGGGACTTTGGTTTTTCTTGGACACTCCTTCCAGCACAGCTGGGCCAGCTGTTCTCTTGCAGTTTCCTCCACAGAAGCCAGCACATGAGGAGGTTCTGGTTGCCACTGCAACCATGATGCTACTCTGCTGTCTTATGGCCTATCTGTGACTGCAGGCATTTTGTGCTGCACATCTCTGATGACAGCCTGACACTGACCAAGCCAAGCCATTTGTTGATAACCAAATTGCTCCAGGCCCAGAAACAAGCCCTGGAGCAAGGAAAATCATGAATTCTATGACATGGGACACAAAATTCCATGAACTTCTAAATGGAATGCATGCATGACAACTCCTTCCACTCTACATATTGTAGCTCTGGTCTGTTTTGCTACCATGTCCCATGGCACTGGTAAACAGTTATCCATTCCTTGATGGATCAAAACAAGGGTATACATGTTGGGCTGAAATGAAGGACTGACAGTTCAATGGACAGATCATTCTCAAAATAATCCACTTCAAACAATATTGAGATGAATTCCTGCAAATATAACTACTGGATGTTTGAGAGCTGAATGAGGATTTTTTTTCTGATCAAATATGATTCATGGTTCATAGATCCTTTGATACATCAACCCTTCCCCTTGCATAAACATATATACAAATGGGGGCTCTTGAAGATGCCCAGGAAATACACATTTTTAAAAGCACCCACATACCTGAGGTGAAAATCAAGATCCAGCACCACCACTGGGATATAGGTTTGGCCCAGGTGTTTAGAATTTCTTCAAGGAAATCCCAGGGGCATGAAAACAATGAGAGAGGTGTGAGCTGTTTGAATTTGTAAGGACTTTGTTCAGCTGTGAAATATTCCCTCTATTTCCCTTGGCCCCAAAAATCAGCCCATCTAATATTTCCTACAATTATCTACTTCTCCTGTGGCCACACTTATCCATGCTTCCTGCAGATAATCATCTCCTCATTGAGAAGCTACAACACTCATGTTTCTTAAAGGGACAGGGAGAAATCTTTCTCTCCTCATTACTCGGTACACATTTGGTTTTAACCTGCAACAAATGATGCTGCCTGCATTCGTCTCAAGAGAGATCTAAAGAATTTTATAGAAATTATTTGACACTTCATTGAGTTTTTTTTTTTTTTTTTTCCAAAACTTATCTCATAGTCAGGTCGGGAACACGCAGTATCTACCTTACAGAGCCTCCTCAGGTCATAAATCCCTGCAATGCCTCTACATTACCTCCTCTGTTCAATTAAGTGAACACAATATGCTTGGATAGGTATAAGATTTAAATGCAAGGCCGTTTGAAAGAGAGTATTCAGCAACCCTCTTTGGTGCCATTCAAACATGCTTACCCAGAGACCTGGATGTATTTAGAGGCATTATTCCATAAGATGAGACAACAATCAGCAATGCAGAGTTTATCACCTTCTCATTCATATACTGGCAAGAGTATAGAATCAGCAATTTCTCTAAGATGACAATTCTCACCATGGTCTGAGATGGATTCTTATCCGTTTTGCATTTTGAAGTTTGGGTTTAGCACATAATGGGACTTCATTGTGACCTTTGAGCAAGAAATAAAATTGAAAGTATCATCTGCACTAGGGTTTTTGGAGTAGATTCTTTATGGGGCACACGCCAATCTCTCTGAAATAGAAATGGACTTCTCATCAATGTCTTCCAAATGAATCCAAATATCAACTGGAAAACAGAGAGATGTAGACAGAATCCAGCTATATGGTACTTGATTTACTCAGTTCTTTTGTGATTTGCATTTTTATACACATAATTTATTCAAGACTTGTATGAATTGGTGCTGAATACATAAATTAACTTCCATTGATATTATTCAGGAGCCACAGGGGTTATATTAATCCTGGTTTCCCTGTTTCATTCGAGGTCCAGGTTTATACTGTGCTCATCAGGCTCTTGTTTCCTCCCTCTGTTTTTCATTTGTGGTGAATCATTATGCCAGTGTCTTTGACACTGACCTGTATCAACCAACCGCTGATTAAGGGGTTCATGGAATTCAGAGGGCCTTTTCTCAGTCAGGCATTAGGCAGGTAAAGGGAATTACACCTTAGTTGAAAACATATTCTGAACGTGTTTCTGCATCAAAAGGTGAATGGAAGGGCCCCTTAAAATCATAGCAAGGCAATTTCTGAGTGCACCAAAATCAAAGGACAACAGCTGGGGAGGGGTGTACTGGTTGATGGAGTTAGTGCAGAATGTCTCTCCTCAATTGCCAGCAACTTCCTAGCCTCCTTAATAAATGATGAGGGATTAAATACCTCCTCTTGACACTGGGGAACTCAGTAGCTCCTCACTTCTACATACAAGTCCCTAATCCCAGGGTTCAGCTCTTCCCTGATTGAGCATTCATAGAAAGTTTTGGCATCACACCAGATTAGGTGTGATGTTTTCCAGTTCAAACTTCACCTAACACACCCAGCTGAACCAAATACTCCTCTGCTATGATAATTGATTGGCCATAAATGGGAGTAGTGCTAGGGCCGTAGGCCATTGTCCTGATGCAGCAATGTACCCTGACTGTGCAGAACAGGATGAGTGTCTTCATACATCCCTGCCCCTGTGGCTTTTTCTACTGTTGGTGACCCACCTGTCCTCATACACCCCCACATCTCTTCCAGGTCCACTACACCTGGTGGGAACCAATTGCCTTGACCTTATTCCATTCCCAGGAAATTATAATACCTTCTGCAGCCAAGTGTGCACATTGACCCTTGCAGTCACAGAAGGGATGGCAGCCTGACTGGAGGGTTCTTTGCCTGGATGGAATCAGATGTCTCAAGCCAGAGGGGCCCAGACCACAGCCCATCTTGAGTCCTCCTCACCTGTCCTAAGTTAGGATCTCTAATATGGCAAAGAATAAACCCCTGGGACTTTCCTGTTTCTTGAAACTCCTTCCAGCACAGCTGGGCCTGCCATTCTCTTGAAGGATCTTCCACAGAAGCCAGCACATGAGGTTCTAGATGCCATGGCAACCTGATGCCACTCTGCTGCCATTTGTCCTATCTGTGACTGCAGGAGATACGTGCTGCAGAGCTAGGAAGACAGCCAAGCCTTTCATTGATAACCAATTGCTCTAGTCCCAGCAACAAGCCCTGGGGCAGAAAATCCAGAATTCTACTACATTCGACAGAGAACTCCATGCACTTCCATACCTAATACCTGCATGTTAGCCCCTTCCACTCCACATTCTGTATGTATTGTCTATTTTGCTCCCATGTAGCTCTGGTAAACATGTTAGCCTTTTCTTCAGTGGGATCAAAACCAGGCTAGCAGCATTTTGTGAAGAAATGAAGGACCGAGAGTTCAATGGACAGGTCTTTCTCTAAATAATCTCACTGTAAACAATGTTGTGGTGAGTTCCTCCAAACATAACTACTGGATATTTGAAACTTACTAGGGATATTTTTTTTCTCTGAGCAAGTATGATTCATGGGTTCATAGATCCTTTGATACATCAATGCTTCCCATTCCCTATACATATACACATACAGTGCCTCTTGTAGATGCTGAAACTTTGCTTTATGCAGAGGAGAAGGCTATGCCCAGAAAATGCACATTTTTAAAATCACCCACATACCTGAGGTGAAAAGTAAGATCCAGCACCACCACTGGTATATGGACCTTTGCCCAGCTGCTTAGAATTTCTTCAAGGAAATCCCAGGAGGAATGAAATCAATGAGAGAGGTGTGAGCTGTTTGAAATTGTAAGAACTTGGTTCAGGGGTGAAAGATTCCCTCCATTTCCTTTGGTCCCAAAGATTACAGCATTTAGTATTTCCTACAAATGCCTACTTCTTCTACTACCACACTCATCCAATGCTTCCCTCAGATAATTGTCTGCTTACTGAGTAGCTACAACACACTGTTTCTTAAAGGGACAGTGAGGAATCTTTCTCTCCTCATTACTCTCTAGACATTGGGATTTAACATGCAACAAAAATGCTGCCTACATTTTTCTCAAGAGGGATGTAGAAAATTTGATAGACACTATTTGAGTCTTCATTGGGTTGATGTTTCTCCAAAACTTACCACATAGTCAGTTCCATGAATATGAAGTCATCTACCTTAAAGAGCCAGTTCAGATCATAAAGCACTCCAGTGTCTCTACATCACCTCCTCTGTTCAATCAAGTGAACACAATACACTTGGATAGGTATTGGATTTAAATGTAAGGCCATTCTAAAGACAGTATTCAGCAAGCCTCTGTGGTTCCAATTCAACGTGTTTCCCCCAAGACCTGGATTGCTTTAGAGGCACTATTCAGTAAGATGAGACAACCCTCAGAAACATAGAGTTTATCACTTTCTCATTCCTGTGCTGGCAAGAGTATGGAATCAGCAATTCCTATTAGATGGAAATTCTCACCAGGATCTGAAATGGATTCTTATCCATTTTTGCACATTGAAGCTCAGGTTTAGCACATAATCTGAGTGTGGCCTTTGAGCATGAAATGTCATTCCACATAATACTTTCAAAAGGGTTTACAGAGAAGAATCTTCCTGTGGCATACTCCATCTTCTCTGCAAGAGAAGTGGACTTCTACCCCTCATTGTTTTCCAACAGAAACCCATTATCAACTAGAAAACAGAGAGATGTAGATAGAACCCATCTACATTGGCACTCAATTTTCTCAGTTTGTTTGTGCTTTGCATATTTATGTGCATCATTTATTCAAGACTTGTATAAACTCACACTGAATATATAAACTCAATTCTTCTGATATTATTCATGATCCACAGGTTTATGTAAAGCCTTGTTTCCCTGTACCATTCTAGGTCCAGTATCATCCTGTGTTCATCAGGCTCTTGTTCATCCGTCTGTTTCTCATTCTTGATGGGTCATTTTGCATTTGCCTGACAACTGACCTGTAGTCTGCATCTACTAGCTGTAGGTGAAGGGACCATGTGTATGTGCCAGAATCCCTTTCCAGGGATAGACAATAGGCAGGGGAAGAGAATTACACGTTAAATTTAAACATATTCTGCAAGTGTTTCTGCATAAAATTGTGTGTGGAAAGGCCCCCTGGGAAATCATAGCAAGACAATTCCTGAGTGCACCATAATCCTCAGGCAATAACTGAGGTGGTGTGGCCTGGCAGATGAAGTGAGCATATAAAGTCTCTCCTCGATTGCCACCAATTGCTAGCCTCCTCCCAAAATGATGAGTGATTAAATACTTCCTCTAGGCATTGTGCAGCTCAGCAGCTCCTCACTTTTACTTACAAATCGTAAATCCCAGGGTTCAGCTGTCTCCAGTTTGGGCATACATGGAAAGGTTTGTCATCACAACAGAGTTAGTGTGATATTTCCAGTTCAAATATCACCTAAAACCCCCACTGACCAACATTCTCCTCTGCTAGGAAATGCCACTGACCATCAATGGGAGTGACTTCTCCAGCTCTATGCAAATTTCCTAATGAACCAATGCACCAGGAATGTGCAGACCAACATTACAGCCTTTGGAAGGCCATGCCCCTATGTCCTGGGGTTGGTGATCCATGGGATGCCAGACACTCGCATCTCTCCGTGGTCCCCTACACCTTGTGGGGACCAAATGCCTTGAGCTGGGCCCCACTTCCAAGAAGTTGTGATGCCCTCTGCAGCCACCTGTGCACATCACCCCTTTCATACATGGAAGGTATGGCAGCCTGACTGGCTTCCGCATGGTCCTTACGTTGGATGGAGTCAGATGTCTCCAAGCCAGAGAGGCAGCAAACACAACACATGCTGACTCCACCTCTCCTCTCTTAAGAAGTTAGGACAGCTATTATGGCAATCACAAGACCCCTGGAACTTGTGTGTTCGTTGGTTCCTCCTACCAGAACAACTGGGCTAACCCTTCTCTTGAAGATCCTCCACAGCAGCCAACACATGATGAGGTATTGGATGCCATGGCAAACTTGACACCACTCCACTGTCACATGGTCTATCTTTGACTTCAGGCCATATGTGTTGTGCAACTAGGATCACAGCCAAGCCAGTCATCAGTAAAGAAATTGCTCTAGGACCAGCACCAATCCCTAGGTCTATGGAAAACCTGCATTCTCCTACAGGAGACAGAGAATTCCAAGCCCTTCCAAACCAAACTCCTGCATTCCAGCCCCTTCCACTCTACATATTGTAACTCTGGTCTATGTTGCTCCAATAGCACTGGGGAACAAGTTAGCCATTTCTTGAGTGGGATCAAAACCAGGGTAGCAGCATTTTGTGGAGAAATGGAGGACTGACAGAACAATGGGCAGGTCTTTCTCTAAATAATCTCACTGCAAAACTTGCTGAGACTAATTCCTTCAAACGTAACTACTAGAAGTTTGAGAACAATGGGGATCTTTTTCTCTGAGCAAATATGATTTGTGGGTTCATTGATCCTGTGATCCATCAATGCTTCCCATTCCTTATACATATGTACTGATGGTGCCTTGTGAAGTTGCTGAGACATTTTCTTATTCAGAGAAACAGACTATGCCCATGAAATCCATCTGAGGAAAGCACCCACAT
>JAJEJO010059779.1:0-10196 GCA_020662805.1 Glaucomys volans | reverse complement strand
ATGATTTTTAAGGCCCTAAGCCATTTTGCTGATGCAGCAATGTACCTGTACTGTGCAGACCAGAATGAGTCTTCGAAGATCTATGCCCCTGTGGCCTGTGCTCGGTTTGGGACTCATGTGTCTTCAGATGACTGCACTCATCTCCCTGGTCTGAACACCTGGTGGGGACCAAGTGCCTTTAGCTGGACCCATTCCCAGGAAATCATGATGCCTTTTGCAGCCAAGTGTTCATATGTCCCCTTGCAGACAATGAAGGTATGGCAGCCCAACTGGTTTCAGCAGAGTCAATATCTTGGATGGTGTCAGATATCTCAAGCCAGAGGTGGCCAAACCACAACACATCATGCCTCCTCTCCAGTCCTAAGTTAGGATCCCTAATAAAAGACCCCTAGAACTTTCCTTTTTCTTTAACACTCCTTCCAGCACACCTGGGCCACCTGTTCTCTTGAATTTTCCCCCACAAAGCCAGCACATGAGGAGTTTGTGGTTACCATGTGATCCCTCACACCACTCTGTTGTCATATGCCCTATCTGTGACTGCAGGCAGTTAGGATGACAGCCAAGCCATTCAATGATTACCACGTTGCTCTAGGACCAGCAACAAGCCCTGGGGCAAGGAAAAACATGCATTTTCCTACATGTGCCTGAAAATTCCATGCCACTTCAAAGCAAACTCCCTCACATGAGCCCCTTCCATTCTGCATACTGTAACTCTCCTCTCTTTTGCTCCCATGTCACAGCAGCACTGGTAAACAAGTTAGCTATTTCATGAGTGGAATCAAAACCAGGGTAGCAGCAATATGTGGAGAAATGATGGTCTGATAATTCAATGAACAAGACTTTCTCCAAATCATCTCACTGCAGTGAATGTTGAAAGGCATTCCTGCAAACATAACTGGTGGAAGTTTGAAATCTGAATGAGAATCATTGTTTTTCTGAGAAAATATTATTCATTGGCTAATAGACCTTATGATTCCTCACCTCATCTCATTCCCTATATATATGTACAGGTTCTGCCTCATGAAATTTTTGAGACAATCCCGCCTGAAGAGATACAGACTATGTCCAGTATATCCAACTTGTCCAAGAACCCATATATCTGAGGTGAAGAGTAAGATCCAGAACACCATGGGGATATGCAATTGACCCAGCTGCTTAGAGTTTCTTCAAGGAAAACTCAGGATGAATGAAAACAATGAGACACATGTGAGCTGTTTGGAATTGTAAATGTTATAGCTACAGAAAGCAGATTGTAATGCTCATGTTCCCCAGGGAGATTCTCCATTGTGATTGGGAGAGTCAGCCCTACCCCAAATCCCAAATCCCCTCCCTATAGCCCATCCCAATCCTAAATCCCCTCCCTATAGCCTGCTCCAGTCCCAAATCCCCTCCCTATAACCCACCACAGCCCCTTGCCCTCCCTATAGCCCAACCCAGGTCCCTTCCCATGCCCTATAAAAGTTGGCAAAGAAAGAACTGGCGCACATTTTCCTGGCACCCTGCTTTTAGGAGTAAGGGAAATTGTCACTGGCCAGCTTAAAAAAAATAATAATAAAAGGCTTCTTTTGACTTTATGTGATCACCTTGGATTATTTTATTTTCTTTGGGTACAACATTTTGGAGGTTCCACTGAGATTAATTTCTCCAAGCCCTCACACCTAAATTGGCCTCCTGTGGCGGTTACTTGGGAGCCCCCACCTCGAGTAGAGGGGAGCTCCTGAGAGACATGCCTCAGCCTCACCCTTCAGGGGACTTCAGCCCATCTTCAGAATGCCCTTCTAAACAAAGCCACCTAGTGTCCTGTCTGGTAAATTGGCTATCTGTATAGCGAACCTCAGAGATCAGTCGGGATCACTTACACCACTCCCAGGTCAGGGCAAGAAGTTGTTCCTGGCTCCTAGTACACCTTGTGAGGCCTAGTCTGGTGAACCCCCTCGTGGGTTTAATCAGGTGGGCCTCTCGTGGGCCCAGTCTGGTACACCTCATGGCCTAACCTAGTCCGTCCTTGTCTGCTATCTCTGTCTTGTTAGTCTGGTCTGCATATGGTCCACTCAGTTCATCTGCCACATGGCTGGCTGCCAGCATAGCTGCCACATGGCTTCCGGTATAGCCACCGCCTGGGGCCTAGTCTACTCGCCACGTGTGGCTTGGGTCTAGTCCGGTAAGCCTCTGTACTGAGTTTGGTAGGACCTCCATTGGGCCCATTCTGGTAGGCCACACACTGGGACACATGCCCTGGGGGCAAGTTGCAAAATGCCAAGATTTTGCCCATTGTCTCAAGCCTGCCAGGAGCTGGGGGTTCTGTTGCTGCTGCCGTGGCCACCGCCTGCCTGCCTCAGAGCACAGCACCCATGCACAGTGGGGCATGGTGATGCCTGCCACAGCTGGGGCAATCCACGGGAAGGGCCCAACTTGTGTCCAGAGTCACCTTCGCCACTGGCCCCCTGGGTGTACAGACCATTTGTGTTTTCTGTCTTTTCTTCCTTCCTTTCTGTGTCACATCTCTTCAGGATAGTCTACTATAGGACATAGTCAGTCAAACACATGCCCCTCTGTTCAAACTTTTTTTTTTCTTTAGAGTTTTCAGGACTTCCAAGAATGTGCCACTGACTATGGAACTTTTGTTAATGGATGTAACTTAAGAAAGTTTTGTAAATCAAAATGGCCTTTTATTGAGGTTGATTGGGGGCCCTCAGGGCATTGGACAGCCAAAACCATCTGGACCAGGTGCCTTTCACTCAAATTTAAATTATGGCTTAAGCATTGCCTTTTTGATTCTGAGTCCTCTACTTTGGGAACTAGGATAGGCTGCACTGGTTTAATGGCTGAGGCCAGGCCAAACGTAATTGCAGTTTTCATTGCTCCAATCTCTCAAGACTCAGGTAACTCTGCCAAAAGCCCTTTTCAAATCCAGGGACCAAAGGAGTGAAAAGATGGCTCTGGGAGCACCTGCCCTCTCACCCTCCCAAGGGGGAAAAGGAACCAGGTCCAACCCCCCAGTGTTACAGCACCCCCAACAGCGAATCATTTACAATATGTAAATGGCATGTGCATCCACCCAGGAGGAATAACAAAAGCTCATAACAGAGCTCCTAAGCATTCAAACCCTGTTCTGATAAAAATGGTTCAAGTGCCTGAGATATCAGGTTTCTGCTGGAAACTCAAGTAGAACTTATTTTGAAATGAAAATAGAAGAAGCAAAAAGCCCAATAGGAGACCAATTTCCATCCCAAGGGAAAAAAAAACAAAAGAGAGTTTTATTTGTGAATACTTGTTGAACTGATAAACTAAGGGCCGGTTGAGTATTCAACTTTTTGAACATCTTATTACATTGCAATGGAGATAAAAGCCTACAAGGCCTTTGTTTAAGTGTATATTGTGTCCTAAATTCATGTACATGAGATTAGAGGTTAACATAGCACTAAAAGAAAAACTGGATCCAGGTATACTTGATTCACGTGATTAAAAAGGTTCAATTTAAATTCGGTAAATAAATGAAGATAAAAAAAATCTAACCTCACAAGTCTCTAGGTGATCAACTAATAAAATATTGATGTCCATAAAATGTATAATATCAATTTTTTTTTTGTTTTAGGACTTTCCCACAGGAGAGAAATGGCAAGTACTATTCAAAATACTTGTCTGATCTTGGTTATTACAGTAAAATAAGTAAATTAGAGTTTATATATTACACCTTAAATTCCATGGGTGTAGCATTATTGGCGTTTTATCAAGGATTGGTAAATAAAGGGATTTAGAACTGTTTTGTATCATCCCTGAGAGCAAGGTTACTAAAATTGAAATCCTAATAATTTATCTAAATTCAAAAATTTCATCAGAGTTGTTTTAGAATACGAACAAGGAAGTAGTAAACAGATGAGAAAGTGAACGTGGAAAGTTCTGGGTATGAAAACATATTCAGTAAAAGTAAAAGGAAAATATTTTTGGGTAAGAAATTCTGTGTGTAGGTAAAGGGCAAATTTCAACAAGATTTTGTGTAACTAAGTAGTTATACGTATGTGAGACCATCAACTAGAAACTGTTTAAAGTTTTCCCCTAAGGTCAAATGTTAATGGGCTAATATAAATGAAAGTGTAATCAATATGTTAAAATGACAAGTATTTCTTTAAGTTTTGTTGTTTATTCTGATAAAATAACTGGTAGAGTATTGTGCTATGATGCAGAGAGTAGGGTTTTTTCCTTGAAAAACTATGTTTGGTTGCTCTTTGTACATTCATGTGTCCATGTCTTCTGGGCACGCAAGTCTTTAGAGCAGGGAATTTGTCGGGCTGCTGTTCCCCAGGTTAAACTTGTCTGTGTTGGTAGATTCAGGCTTGTGAGAATGGCGAATTTATTGGGGACAATTTTTATCATTTAATATTCTGTATCTGAACCTGCTATCAATAGGGCATATGTAAATTTGTTACTTTTTACACTGAGATCAAAATTTAAATGCAAATATGAGAGCCTGATTTGTTTAAAGGTTAATATCATGAAGCAAAATATTTGGTCACTTTGCCACACAAAAGGAAAGTTACAGGCTCTCGGCTTTTCCTTGATTTGTTTTAAATACAATATATTGTGTTAAAAATTATTCACATAGATTCAGGAAAAAATACATATAAACGGTGTAAAATGATGTCCTATGAGGAGGCAAAAATAACATCAAACCTGGAACACTCTGCCTAAGACTGTAAAGGGCCCTGCCTCACCTGAAATAAGGGTCTGCCTCCCACCCTACTACAAGTCAGAATATTTCCAAAATAAGTCAGCTTTCAGATCATTTAATGTTATTTTCAAAAGATTGTTTTTTGTTGTAAAATTGCTGTGACATCAAATAGGAACTATAGTGTATAGCTCAGGCAGGATTTAGGATGACCATTACACAAATTGTTAATTCTATTTTGTATTTTTCCTTGTGAGCTCTATAGCTGATACCTAACTATTGTATTGAAGAATAGTATGTCATCACCTATGAAATAGATGAAATAGTAACAGGTAAACTGGCTTGCTGGATGTTTAAGATCAAACTTAATGATTGAGATTAAAATAAACAGGCCAAGAAAACGAGTTTTGGTTCTTGACCTCAGAGTCAGCCTGCATCCAGAGAATAAGAGTTCTCCAAGAAAAGTTCTCTATGGAACTTTGCAACTCCAGATCAACACTGCTGCCTTTGCTGCTGCTGCCAGAACTGAGTTTTTGTCCATGCAGACAGCGAGTAAAAGACACCGTCTGGTTTCTATGTTGCACAGAAGGCATCGCTGTGTCCAGAACCGAGGATACACCACTGCCATTGGCCTCCAGGTTTCGGGAACTGCAACAGCCAGAGCAAAAAAGCCACTGAGGCCCAGATGCCAACGCCACCAGAGCTCAAATCCATCCAGGACAGAACCCTAATCTGAGTGGATGCTTCTCAATAACCCATGCATTCCAGGCTTGATCCGCAGTGTTGGAGATGCAGCAACAATTGCTGAGAAGAAGGAGGTACAACAGTGGTTCAGACAGGCTTGACTCCTGCCCTCCTGGGGCTGATGGGAGTAAACAAAGACCAGCCTCCCTTTGCCATGAAGCAAAGAGCTGTCAGTTGTCCACAAGGCAGAAACCACTGCCTTGGAGCAGCTGGAATCAAGGTTGAGCGCTGCTGCCTGCCCCAGAATGCAGAGACTGCTAAAATGAGGGAACTACATAATGCTGGAGCTGTCACCACCCAAGCAGGAGACTCTCAAATTCCCCACAAGTGACCCCTGTGAGAAATTGGCTGACTCTTAAGAGGAACAGGTCAATTTGACCAATTTGATCTTAAACACCTAGCAAAATAGTTAAAACCAAACCAAACCATACACATTCCTGGGCATTTAAAAGAAACAATAGTTTAATGTAACTTAAGATGTACTTGTGTTAGCCCCTAGAATAGGACTGGAGGTTACAAAAGAGAGATTCACAGGCAAATGTACCTAATAACTCAAGTTCCCAAAGGCCTCAACCTCTCCAGCCTTTGATAGGCCTTGTTTTGGGATCAACTTCTCAGTTCTTCCACCTGGTCAGAGATTGACTTCTATTCTGTATTAATCTCATTTTGGTACTTACATCATTTTGTTTCTCTCTCATAGAAGCACCCACTCCAGATGACTACAACCTGCTCTTCACGAGCAGACTTCTGTCCTCATTGACCAGATTTCTAAAAGGAACATCAAACTGCTTCCTCAAACTCTACCCCTTTCCAGCTTGAAGCAGCAAGACCGGTCACTGCCCCCACTTCTTAGAGCAGCAAAAGGTGTTAAAATGGGAGATCTGGTCAAACTGAGGAATTGAACCCATCAGAATCTGGGAAATTGGAAACTGAAAAACCCAAAACTGAAAAACCAAGGATTTATTAATGTGGATAAGACCAATGGGGAATGTTATAGCCACAGAAAACAGATTGGAATGTTCATGTTCCCCAGGGAGATTCTCCATCATGATTGGGAGAGTCAACCCCACCCCAAATCCCAAATCCCCTCCCTATAGCTCACCCCAATCCCAATTCCCCTCCTTATAGCCCGATCCAGTCCCAAATCCCCTCCCTATAACCCACCACAACCTCTTCCCCTCCCTATAGCCCCACCCAGGTCCCTTCCCACGCCCTATAAAAGTTGGCAAAAAAGAACTGGTGCACAGTTTCCTGGCACCCTGCTTTTAGGAGTAAGGGAAATTGTCACTGGCCAGCTAAAAATAATAATAATAAAAAGGCTTCTTTTGGCTTTACATGATCGCCTTGGATGATTTTATTTTCTTTGGGTACAACATAAGGACTTGGTGTTCACGTGTGAATTATTCTCTCAAACTTCTTCTGTCACAATGATCAGAGTATCTAATATTTCCTACAAAAGTCTACTTCTACTACCTCCATAGGCCTCCATGTTTCCCTGCAAGAATTGTCTGCTCATTGAGTAGCTACAGCACTCTCGTTCATTAAAGGGAAAGGGAGAACTCTTTCTCTCGTCATTACTCCCTATACATTGGGATTTCACCTGCAACAAAGGATGCTGGCTGCATTTATTTCAAGAAGGGTCTAGAGAACTTGATAGAAATTATTTGACTTTTCATTGGGGTGTTTCCTCTTCAAAGACTATCACATAGACAGATCAGGGAACATGCAGTCATGTACCTTAAAAAGACTTCATATCACCAGCCCTGCAGTGTCTCCACATTACCTCCTCTGTTTAATCTCCTGAACACAAAACGGGTGGATAGCATCAGATTTAATTGCAATGCCCATTTTAAAGAGAGAATTCAGCAAAATTCTCTGTTGTGAGCCAATATTTCATCCCTAGGAATCTGAATTGCTTTTGAGGCACTATTTCCTAAATGAGGCAACTCTCAGGAAAACAGAATCTATCACCTTCTAATTCACATGCTGGCAAAAGTATAGAATCAGCAATATCCATAAGATGAAAATGCTCATCAGGGTCTGAAATTAATTCTTTTCCATTCTCTCATGTTGAAGTTAGGGTTTAGCACATATTGGGAATTGATTGTGAACTTTTAACAGAAAATGATATTCAAAGTATCACCTGCACTAGGGTTTGTGGAGAAGATCCTTCCTGGGGCACACTTCAGTCTCTCTGTAATAGAAGTGGACTTCCCCTCAATGTATTCCAACATAACCCGAATATAAACTGGAAAAGAGAGAGATGTAGATAGAACCCAGTTATATGCGGTATTCGATTTATTCAGTTTTTTTGTGATTTTCATTTTATATACATCATTTTTTCAAGACTTGTATGAATTGGTGCTGAACACATAAATTAACTTCCATTGATCTTATTCAGGACCCACAGGGTTTATGTAAAGCCTGGTTTCCCCAAATTATTCAGGGTCAAGTTTCATCCTGTTCTCATCAGGTTTTTGTTTCATCCATCTGTTTCTCATTCTTGGCTGATCCTTGTGCCTGGGTCTGTGGCACTCACCTATAGTATACATCAGCCAGCTGCTGAAGGGTTCCAGGGAAATATGCCAGAGGACCCTTCCTCAGACAGAGGACAGGCAGGTAAAGAGAATTACACCTTGAGTGAAAACACATTCTGAAGGTGTTTCTGCATCAAAGGGTGAGTGGAATGGCCCCCTGAAAAATCACAGCAAGACAATTTCAGAGTGCACCTAATTGTAAGGCAACAGCTGAGGAGATGGTTACTGTATCATGGAGTCTACATTGAATATTTCTCCTCAATTGCCAGCAACTTGCTAGTCTCCTTCATAAATGATGAGTGAATAAATACATACTCTTAACATTGGGGAGCTCAGAGGCTCCTCACATCTACTTACAAGTCCTAAATCCCAGAGTTCAGCTGTCTCCTATTGGGCATTCATGGAGTGGTTCGGCATCACACCAGTGTTGGTGCCATGTTTCCCAGTTCAAACTTCACCTAGTCCGTCAAGGGTACTCCCATTCTCCTCTGTTATGAAAATTCATTTGCCATCAATGGGAATGACTTTTAATGCCCTAGACCATTTTCCCAATGCAGCATTGTACCTGGACTATGCTGAACAGGAGGAGTGTCTTCGTAGGGCCATGACCCTGTGGCCTCTGCTAGGGTTGGTGACCCATGTGTCTTCAGACACACCCATGTCTCTCCCTGTTCTGCTACAGCTGGTGGGGAGCAATTGCATGGAGTTGGGCCCATTTCCAGGAAATCATGATGCCTTTTGAAGCCAAGTGTGCACATTGCCACTTGTGGAGATGGAAGGTATGGCAGGTTGACTGGCTTCAGCAGGGTCCTTTTCTTGGATGGAGTCAGATGACTCAAGTCAGAGAGACCCAGAACTTAACACATGTTGACTCCTCCTAGCCTGTCCTAAGTTAGGGTCACTAATATGGCAGAGTAAAGGCCCTTGGGACATGCCTGTTTCTTGATACCCCCTTCCAGCACAGCTGGGCAAGCCCATCACTTGAAGGTTAATCCAAAGCAGCCAGCACATGAGGAGGTTCTGCTTGCCATGACAACCATGACACCACTATGCTGTCATATGGCCTATCTGTGACTGTGAGCAGTATCAGCTAGGATGTTGAGCTAGGATGATAGTGAAGTCACTTGTGGAAAACCAAATTGTTCTAGGTACAGCAACAACACCTGGGGCAATTAAAATCTGGAATTATCCTACATGAGAGCAAATTTCATGACCTTCCAAACCATCTCCTGCATGCCAGCCCCTTCCATTGTTCATATTGTAGCTCTGGTCCATTTTGCTCCCATGTCCCAGTAGCACTGGTTATCAATTTATCTATTTCTTGAACGTGACTGAAACCAGGGTGGAAGCATTTAGAGGACAGATGAAGAAATCACAGCTCATAGGACAGGTCTTTCTCCAAATAATACCAATGCAATGAATGTTCAGAGAACTTCATGAAAAAAATGTCTACTGGATGCTTGAAAACTAAATAGGGATCATATTCTCTCTGGGAAAATATGATTCATGGGTTCATCCATCTTGTGATCTCTCACCTCCTCCTATTCGCTATACATACATACAGATTCTTCATCATGAAGTCTTTGAGACATTCCCTTAATCACAAAAAAACCCACTATGCCCAAGAAATCCAACTTCTCCAAGTACCCACATATCTGAGGTGGAAAGTATGATCCAGAACTACCACTGGGATATGCATATGGACCAGGTGCTTAGAATTATACAAGGAAATCTCAGGAGGAATGAAAAGAATGAGACACATGTGAGCTGTTTGGAATTGAAAAGACTTGGTGTTCAGGTGTGAAAGATTCCCTCAAATTCCATTGGTCCCAATGTTCAGAGCATCTAGTATTTCCTACAAATGTCTATTTCTCCTACTGCCAAATGCCCCCATGCTTCTGGGTATTTTCTCATTGAGCAGCTACAGCACTCTTGCTCACTAAAGGAACAGGCAGAACTCTTTCTCTCCTGACTGCTCACTAGATATTTGGAATTAACCAGCAACAATGGATGCTGACTGCATTCATCTCAAGATGGATCTAGAGAATTTGATAGAAATTATTTGACTTTTCACTGGGGTGTTTCTTCTCCAACCATTATCACATAGACAGGTCTGGGAACATGAAGTCATCTACCTTAAAGAGGCTCTTCATATCAACAACCCTGCAGTGCCTCCACATTACCTCCTCTGCTCAATCTACTGAACACAAAATGGGTGGATAGCATCAGATTTAATTGCAAAGCCCTTT